>VZTX01021822.1:324-37683 GCA_013400915.1 Pardalotus punctatus | reverse complement strand
CACCCCAAAAACAAAAAATGCAGAATGTTTCCTCTTTCCCTGGCTAATAGAATCCAACTGTTGCCGCATGACATCATTCCGCAGAGTTAGGGAATCCAAGCTCGCTCCGACACACTCGGCTGGGAGTAAACACCACCACCAGTTTAAAAAAAAAAATTTAAAAAAAAAAAAAAAAATAAAAGTTTAAAATGGGAGGACATAACATTAAAAACGCAATTTTTGTTACCTGAAATTTGGAGCATTTCCCTTTCCACTCCATTCTCAGATTTGTATTTCCCAGACAAAACTCTGTGTTATTATCTGAGGCAATCAGAAAACCAGTCGTTTAGTGTCTAATACCTGCTGTGCTTCCCATAACTCCTTCATATGACCTCTCGCAGCACTGATTCCAGCTAAAATGATTGCAGAGAACACAGACTGGCCAGGCCAGTTGTCATGGAGATCTCTCTCCCCCCCTTTTCATAAGCGCGCGCGCACACACACACACAGATTTAAACAATTCTGGGAGGCATCCACAAAACAGCATGCCTTTTCATCAGCTACGTTTTGAAACATTCCACCCCTCCTCCAGCCCCTCCCCAGACTCAGCCCAGGAAGCTGAGCTTTGGTCAGGAATTGATGGTTGAAATTAGAGATATTGCCTTCTAAAAAAGAGAAAACAACCACAGAACTTGTACTTTTTCTCCCCAGAAGGGAAAACAGAGATGTTGCTCACCAAAGCTTTGAACTAAAAGTAAATCTATTGCATTCAGACCTGCAGTCTATTTGCCTTTGCCTGCCCTGTTATGAATTTGATATCTGAAAGCACTAAAGCTTTGTTGAAATACAATCATGCAGATTACAAGAAATGCTGCTGGCATGGCCTGACTGCTTACCTTGCTGTTCTCCCAATCCTGAGCCAGTGACTTAATTAGCACAGGTATTCATCAAGGTCATGCAGGACTTCCTGTATTCTTTCATGTTTCTGTAATTAAGAAGAAAATTGGGCAGGTCAGGAACATGCAACTCAAACAAAACAAAAAAAAAAAAAAAAAACAGAAAAAAAATCCCCCAGCTAAACAAGAACACACAGATACATCTGGAAGTTTTCTCATACTGACTATAAGGTTAAGTGTCTCTTGCCCAAAACTTGCTATCTCCCAGTTAAAGGAGAAACCCATTTCACTGACGTTTGCAAATACAAGAACTGATTAGTTTACCATATTCACTGGCACCATGGTTGCAAAACAAAACTTACTCCAAGCATAAATAAAGACACACAACATTTTTTCCTTGACAAAAAAAATCTAAATTAATCCCCACCAACGTCATATAGGAAAGTCTGGACTGATAAATCAAGAGAACAGAAAATACTTTATAAAAAAAAAAGAACATTTAGGAAGAAAATTCAGCAAAAAAAAAAAAGTATTTGGACTCAGAAGAAGAATACTGTGCCCAAAGTTTTACACTTTGAGAAATACATGGGAGACTTACTCTTTAGAGGATTTAATCAGGGTCAGTCACTCAGAGTTTTAAAACTTCATAAAATATACTGAAGGGATTTCATGATTTGGTTCTGCAACGAGCAGTATAAGCAGCAGTCCCTCTAGTGGGCAGAAAATTGCAAAACTGCCTATGCCATGCTAAGAAGGAAATCAATTTCCTCTTTATCTATCAACCACTTCATTATGCTTTTATCATATTCAACCCCTGCATTTAAAACTCAAAATTAGCATATGAAATCCTTTATGTGTTATTTAGGAAGCTGAACACAAGAAAATGTACATGATATAATCAACATAACTAGGTTTATGCATGAGGAGATTAACGAGTTCCAAAATATTACTCTTCTGGTTGTGTGAGATAGCCAAGATGTCTCATGGGAACCCCTGTCCATCCATATAGCCGTTATTAGATATAAACTACACCAGAGCATATTATTGCCTGTACTTCAGAAAACTCTGTTTTGTGAGTGACAGAGCTCCCAGCAGATTGCACACTTAAACCACCTCTCTGTCTAACAAAAACATCACACAAAAACATATACATGAGGCATATTTTTCACTGTTACCAAAAACTGGGTGCAGAGTATTCACAGGTAGATAAATAACAAGACAGCTACTTAAGCTGTCAAGGATTTAGAAGATGCTGAAAAGACATCACATCAAATAGCTCCTAGATATGAAAGCACCACATGCTAAGTTTGCAATTTCACACTACCTTCTCTTAAGAATGCACCAGTGAAGCCCAGACAGAGCCATGAGAGCCAAATAAAAAAAAAATATGACCCGGTTTTGTCCTGAAAAGTTTCCTCTGGTGTATGACTGAGGTAAAGTCATCACATGCTTCAAGTGGGCACAGTTTCAGCAGCGTGACTGGGGAAAGAGGGAAACTGCTAAGTCTTCCCAAGAAAGTAATGTTTTACACTGCATCGCTGCAGAAGGAGTGTTTAAAGACACAGAGTAATAAAAAAAACATTCTAGGAATTGATCAATGGACAAGTGAAATGACTCATTATACTCAGGTCTTCTGCAGACCCCCTTACTGGTAACATGGGAGTATGTACCAACCATCTGCATCACATCCCACTCAAGCGTTCATGGCAAGGCTCTGTGGCACTTCATTCGGAGACCACATCTGCATATATGGCAAGGATCTGGGGGAGCAGGCAAGCTGGCATTCATAAATAATTGAAAATGCTCAGTGCATTACATGTGTACTCAGTTACAGTCTAAAATTCCAAGCAAAGCAAAAGAAGTCGTTAAAATACATCACACACGCAAATATGCGGGAACAAGGCACAGTGGTAAAACTATGACCCAAGCTTTGGTCTTGGGCAGGTGACTACCACAGAAGCCTTCAGACAAGCACATTTCTATTCTAAGCCTCATGAATACACCCTGAATCAGTTCCTTGCCAAAAGGTGACATGTGTAGCTCAGATTGAACCCAGTGAAACAAGAGCCATTCCCACATTTTACTTTTTTCTCACTGGGCTTTCATTAGAGCACATCAATACCTCAGAACACAATTTAGGATCTGGACAGAGTCTGAAATCTTAAACAGAGGACATAATGAAGAGCTGATACTACATTAATTACATCATCATGGCTACACTGCCATCAAAAGGCATCAGAGTGTGTACCCTCACCCCCTGCAGGAGACAGACAATCCATTACTCACAAACAGCTGATGTTTAGTTTCTTATTTCCGATACATTTCCCGTTCCTGACTGGTTGAACGCACTCCTTCCAACACTCCTGGCCCCGAGATGCAGCAGCCACGTGAGGTGCAGGAGCAGGCACGCACTGAGCAGGGTGAGTGCACAGCAGGAGCCCTCACCAGGCACACCTGGAGTCCCTGCCTGGAGTCCGGGAAGGGAAACATGAGCTGCCCACTCTGCAAGCTGCATGGTCTGAGATTCTTTACTGAATTCTTTCCAAGCAGCCATCATCAGCAACAGGAGAGGAAACAAAAATGAGACTTGTTCCTCTTGAAATTTTATCACTTTCAGTAGGTGAAAACAAAACATAAACTATGGGATTTAAAAAGACAAAACCAGAGGTGAGCTACAGACTAAAGTCAGCCACAACAGCAGCACAAATCTCTGGTAAGTATAAATTCAAATTAATCACTGCTCAAACTTCATTTTCCTTTGCATTTTTTAGATAAAAAATACTCTTGTAAAATTACTTAGGATTTTTACCCTCCTAAAATAACTTTCTGCCCTTCACAAGGGCTTTTGTCCCTTTCCCATTGAAGATGGCCACCTTATTGCTCTTCCTCTTGTGTCATGTCTACACGTTTACTGACCATCTTTGCAGTGGCCTCAACAAATATGTATTTCTTTGAAATTCTACAATTTAAGACTCAACAACAAGAAGTGAAACTTAATTAATCTGTCCTGGTATGTTTTTAACTCAGTACTGCTGCAAGTGCCTGCAGCTCCTGCTGACCTTACAGAGAGGCAGAGAGCTTGGGAACAGCACTTCCTCATCACCAGGCAGTGACTTGCAGAGGTATGGAAATAAGGGGAAAAGCCCAAGACAGCTCTTAATATAAAGCACACATGCACTACAAAAACTTTGTTCTTTGCCCTTTTTATAGAGACCCAGCACTCAATACTTTTGCACAGGGAATTCTGTGGGCTACCAGGTGGGACAAAGTGATGACAGGCAGGGCAGCAGCCACCACACACTGTGAAACAGCACCACTGAGTTCTTCAAACTAACAGTGCACAGCACCAGCCCTTATTGTTAACACTCCAATGTGATGGAATAAGAACACAACAATAAAGCACATGGCACAAGATAACACCTCTGACCCCAAACCACATCATTCTGCTGAAGTGATTAAACCTTCTACCGCCTTCAGTGGCTTGTTAACTTCAATTCTGCCTCACTGCATGTTTTGCTAGGATGGTGGTATCAAAGTAAGTAGCACAAAAGTACATCATAGCCTTCCAAACAATAACAAAGGAGTTGATCCAACATATGTGTTCCCCAGTTGCAAGGGGACTGCACAGGTGAAGGACTAGGATCAGTCAGATATGGACTTGTATTCTTCCCCCATTTCAGATCCAATACTTATGGCATATCCATAGTTCTCTTCCAATAGGAGAATTAAGTTTCCATGACCTCCTTAACAGCCTAGCAAGGATCAGGTTTGCAGCCCAGTACTAGTTTCACTAACACAGAAAAAAAAAAAAAGTTGTGTGTGTATATCCACAGTATTTATACAGTATGTATATAGGAAATGACTAATCATAGCTGTGCTCTCTTTGAGATGCTGCCAATCCCTTTATGGCCTTATATCCCATTTCAGTTTGATCACATTCTGCAAATGAGAGCCTGCCATTCTTGGGTCTGACCCTGACGTTGCAACTGTGTGCAAGACAGCAATTTGAAAAAGTTTCTAATTTACTGAAACTACAGGGAGATCTGTACCTGGGGGTCATGACAAAAAGCTGACATACATTCTATTCCTGTGCAAACACTCATTCAGAAACCAAGCAGCTTAACTTTGTGGCTATTATTGTTTTAGGCCCTGATTCAGCAAAGCACTTAAACATTGACATCAAAAGAACTTAAAAATACACCAAATGTGCTACAATATTTTACCAAAGTGGTGGTTTAATAGTGTTGTATATTTTAGAAAAGCGAGGTGGGAAGAGTTTTTATTTGGCAATTAAAGCTTTAAGACACTGTTTGGTCATACTGGGACACAGCCCCCATGCTAAACCTGCTAATGATGTTGAAAATTTGCTGAGCAATAAGCTGAATAATTCCTTACTAAAACAACTTCAAACATGAACAGTGTGGAATTAACTCATGTGAATGCCTGGTTTCAGAATTATCCATACCTATGGTCTGATTCATGACAGAAGACACATATTACAGCTCACCCTGCTAGAAAAGAAGTACAAAGCCAAACAAGCCCTACAAACTGGCTCTGGGCCCAGGCAGCCAATTCAGCCAGCCCTCAACATCCCAGCACTGCAAACTGTGTTAGATGGCACCAGGCCAAGGCACAAGCCAAGCCAGAGGGATAACCAAAAGGTGGGAATCTCATGTAAATAAGTTCTTCTGCTCCTTAACTCTCCCTGTCTGCAACCCATCTTCCTTCCAGTCAACACCCTTCCTTGCATGGCCAAGCTACATCCCAGGGGTGCCCAAAAAAGAGAGACAGGAAGCTGTAGGTCCAAAACTGATGGAGGGGGAAAAGCCCCAAGGGAGAGGCTATTTGTCCTGCCTGTATATCCCCATCAAGGGTGGATTTATGTCCCAAGAAGAAGGGCAAAGGAGACAGGCAGGCATCCTCTGGGAACTAGCCATATCAGGAAACATGTCAATGAGTTGCTTGAAATTCCACAGGATTTCTGATTTGACCCTACTTGAATGTGAGATCTCCATTTGTCTTACTTCACTACTGTTTCTTTCAAGTAAAAGCGAAAGGACAAGTTTCCGTTGCCCCTGTTCACAGTACACATCCTGTGACACAAGATGCTGCATGTGGGACTAGAAGACAATTCAAAAAACAGATCCCCTCACACCTGGAATTGCACTGAAGCAGAACACACAAGAATATAACTCTGGGAGAACTAAATCTTGTGTGAATCTGAGCAAGTGCTGCAAAGCTTTGACTTAATGGGAACAGAGAGGCAGAATCCTTCTCAGAGCACATAAATTATGGGAACACAGATCATATAAGCCAAATCCCCACCTAAAGGGGAACTTTTCAAATTGTTGTCAAGATAGCCCTTCCTGTACTTGCATCCAGGCAGTGACACAAAGAAAAAGATACTGTTGGGAACCATCTCTATGGATAGACTGGCTAAAAAGCTAACAAAGGGAAGAGAATGTTTAACAAAGCAAGGGACACATAGACAGAGAATATTGCAGGGATGACTTCTGAAGCAGAATATGGGTGGTGGCTGCATTTCTTGCATTTTTTTCCCCTGCAAGGATGCTTTCCAGAGCAAGAGAGTTCTTAATTTTAAATGGAATATGGGCCTAAGGCTATGCATCCAGTATGATATCACTTTGTTTACATGAGGAAAAAAAATAATCACAACCAATAGCACTGTACACTCTTTGAACTTCTAAATATATAAATAAATAGATAAATAATGACAACATGTTTTGTGATTCCTTTTGATCATCAACTATGAAAGTTCACAGGAAGTTTATACAACCCCCTCTGGATAGATCTTATCTTCCAAATGCTAGGAGCCAAGAGACTCCAAGAAGAAAGTGTCAGCCTGATGTTCCTTTGGACAAAAGGCAATGACTTCTCCATGTGCTAACGTGGTTGGCTTCCCCTTATTTTAGTCATGACTTGAACCTCCAAGATGGCCTGGAGACCCTGTGAACTGCTGCTAACATGCTGGGGGGATGCCTGTGAGCCTCGCTTCTCATCTCTGGGGAGGATGGATAGTGCAAGCACTGGCCCAGCGCTACTCCCATCACCTTCACCCCACTGAAATCAAAGCCAGTGGCAGCATGTGTTTCCTGAGGGATACAATGAGTTTGCCCTTTGCACTGTCATAGACATCATAGCAGGCAGATTTTAAGCCACAGACAATAAAGTGTTTTCTTCTCCACTTTGGATAGAACAGATAAACATAATATTGCTTTGAATATGCACAGCTCCTTTCATTCAAGGCCCTCAGGGTGCTTTGCAAAGCCGAGTAAACGAGCCACTCCAGTGTGGCTGCTTGGAAAAGAGTTCAATGTCTTTGTGTGCAAGTCTGCCCAGTGGCCCTCTGGAAACTGTGTGTGACCAATAGTGTTCTGAGTACCAGGCTCTGCTGCCTCCCCCAAGGTCAGAGTTAGAATCTGGAAGGCAGTTGGGGTCAGTCAAAGTTGGGGTCTTCTGGAAAACAATTTGGGCATGGGAAACAGCTGAAACGAAGCTTTTTTCTAGCTGTTTTCCGGTGCCACAGAGGGAACGAAAGTCAGTGACAGTGGGGTGACTAGGATGAGATTGTGCAAAACAGAAGTAATCCAAAACAAGACCGTGCAGAGAGTTCAAAACCATCTTATGAACTCTGTTTGTTTCTCAGTACCTCAGTGCTTCCTGGGTTTACCAACGGAGTGTGGTACAGAGATGTCCAAATGAGCCACAACCTTCCTAACTTCAGAACTGGAAGCAGCACAGCCCCAACAGCACAAAGCAGTGCTTGAACTAGTGCGGCTGTATTTTCTGGGAAGGGGGCCGTGGCTCCACACAGTGCCCCACTGCTGTGTAGGGTGGTGCAGACCTTCTGGAGTCAGCTCCAGGGCCCTTTGTGTTGAGCTCCATTGTGTGGCACACACATTCCCTGAGCAACACGCTGCAGACCACAGAGGAAGCCAGTCCCAGCGCTGGAAATTCAGCTCCCAGCACCCAAGCTCCAGATGGATGCTTTAAAAGCAAGATCATTCCTCCTCCAATTCTGTGAATTCTCCCAAACAGACCTGGGGGATGTGTCTGAAAATAGCCCCACATTCTAGGATGGACTCTCCTAACATCCACATTTAGGCTGCTGGAGAATCACACACATACCTATCTTTTCTTCACCACTAACAGCAGAGGTTATTACTTAAGGAAAAAAAAAATACACATTTTGCTTCATTCCCATCAAAACAGATGGCTCAGAGAGAAGATATTGCCTCTCACCATTAAAAAGCATAATTTCTTATTTTTATTAAATTATTTCCCATTTTAGAGATGAAAGGAAAGGAAGAATCAACTTTTTTTTTTCTTCATCAAACTGAAAAGGGTGAAACTCAGGAAAGTACCAGTGCTTTTCTTCCAAGTATGGGAAAACTATACAGTTTACATAGGCCAGGACACTGTTACAGATATTTTTCCTTTAAAACACTGGATAAGGTCCATGTAGTCACATGATGTTCCCCATTGCTATGTACATTGTTTTAAGGGGATGGACCAAACTCACTCCCTGGAACTGCTGCTGCTTGCTGCTCATACTATGAAAGTGGTGAAATCCCACAACACAGGCTGAGTGTCAGCCATTCAGTGTGCAAAGACCACACCAGAAATTTTGCAAGAGACCTTGCTGCCAGGGAAGAAAGGTGAGTAAAACCTCCCAAAAGCCTCAGTTTCCAGCTAACCCCTAACGCTACACTGACATCTCCACCTAAATCCCACAGCTGGGCCAGGCTTCCAAAAGAACTGGACATTCCCAATCAATCCCATAGAGTTATGCCAAGATCTAAACATGTAAGCTAGGGCTGTTACCCTTGCAGCTGGGTGTGTGTGTGTTCACTGCAAACACAAGTTAGTGCCTACAGTGCTGGAAGCAGCTCATGGAAACTCTGAACCATAAGATGCAAATCATTAGGAGCACGCATCACAACTTGCTCTGGGGAAAATTCCCCATTCAAGAACAGACACGCTGATTATGTCTCCAGTTTTCTGATTTCCTGACGTGTGAAAATCCCATCAGTGAACATGAGAGCACTGTGCTTACTGAAAGCATAAAGCAACGTTCTCAGTTTGCCAGAAAGAGCTGAAAAGGCTATTTTGCACATATGCATGGTGTTGAAAACCTCTACTCTTCCTCCTGCACTGCGTGGAGGGGTCTAAAAAGGAGTCAGAAGAGTCAAATGCTGCTCTTGCTTTTGACACTATGCAGGTATATGACCTTGGATAGCTTTCTTTGCCTAGTAACACAAGGCCTGTTTGGCTTTCTAATGTGTTGGAACAATGCAGTAAATTGTGATCCCACCATGAACTTCAAACATCTATTTTTGGTCACATTATACAATTCTGTACATTAAACCTCTAAAGCTGTTTCCAGCTTCTTAACCTGCTTCACACCTATGCATTTTTGGTACTCTTTCCAGCCTGAAAAAGGCCAAACATGAACAGGGTTTCCTCATAATTCTTACCACTGAAATAAGAATTATCCCAGAGAACAAAAAATGCAAATGCAGTCCTGAGCCACTGAAAGAATTAAAACCTGATTTTTACAGACTGTTTATTCTGACAAAGTCAGAATTTTGCACTATTTTTCTTAGATTTTTATATCTGGCCGCACTCTAAAATAAGTAGTTGCACTGTGAGATTTAAAATAAATAAACAAAAAACCTATGCCTTGGGTCATTTTTAAAATCCTCTCCATCCAGCTGCATTCAAAATAAGATGCACTGCACCTGTCTTGCAAAAACCTCCACAGTGATTAAATATTCCACACCAAGTCTTGTGTCTTATCTTTAGCTTTATCTCTGGTTTAGCAGGGTGAGACCTGGAGCAAATTTTAGTAATTCTAATTCCTCACCTCCTCTAGAGTGGCTCCCAAGTATAATTCACATGGCTTGTGAACCAAATGTAAAATAAAACAAGAGTTTGCAGGCTCCATTCCTAGATTTCTCAGACACTCATAGAAAGCCAGCAGACCAACACAATATAGAAGATGTTTGTAAAACAGTGTCATTTTACATCTTTTTGTGATGGTATCTTAATACTCTAGAAAATACAACTGTTGCCTGCAATTCATATGAGACACAGGCAACTGAAACAACATTCTGCTTCCTGCTAGTTCCCTTACCTCTAAAGAGCTGATAATAACTGAATCTATTAGAAATACCATTACAATAAATTTATTAATCTTCATATGATGGTCACAGACTGCTGGAAGGAAAGCATTACTATATTAAGAGACTGGCTATCTCTCTTTTAATTTAACTGGATTCCCACTACTAGGGCCATTTAGGAGGCTGTATTAATAAAATCCTCAGAAACATTTTCCTTATATAAATTCAAAATCACATGCTGAGCTAGGGAATGGAAAAGAAATGTCATGCACTGTCATGCACACACAGAGAAAAAGAGTCAACTACTTGAAGGCTGTGTCCTGGATGAAAGAGCAAGCCCATTAACAGGAAAAGGTGATAAAAAAATCCATATGCAGCACAGAGCACCTCTAAAAGCCAAAACAACAGCAGGCAATTGAGGTGGAGAGTAGAGCAGACCGCTATGACTCATAGGCTATAAGTCTAGTCAGTGAAAAAATCTGGCAGAAGTTTGCTGTTTGACTATGTCTGTACATTCCCAAGAGATTTATAGCTGCTTATTAAATCATCTGTTCCTCTTAAAACTAAAGAAACCGTATATGTTTCACTGGATTTTACATCTGCTAGAAAGACCCATTAACCATTAGTACAGAGTAGAGTTTTTCCTATTGAGTGAGTCATTCAAAAGATTTTAAGACAGTACTTGAGAGAGGAAGCAAAACCTACACAAGTGATGGGCTGCAGCGTGATCCAAAACCTGCTGTTTCAGGATGGGTGTCCCTCACTGGCATCTCTGGTGTGCCTGGCTAATCTTCAAAACAGGTCTTTTGACTAGCAAATACTTTTCTCCAGAGGAAAGGAAAGGAAACAAGTACTTTCTATAGAGGAAAGTCCTATAGAGGAAATAGTCCTGTCTTCAAGTAAATGACCACTGCAGCTTGCAACAGGGTTTGTGGAGCAGGTTCATGGAGAGTAGTAACACACAGGCACATGCTGGTGCCAGAGGACCTGTCAAAACACGAGGAGCCGGCAGTGTCATCGGCTTCCAGACAGAAGCTGCTATACTGGGGAGCTAGAGGGAAAACGCCACTAGTCCTGCTGTGTCATCTCCAAACCCAAGGGAAGAGAAGGAGATGTGCACAGTCCTGCCCCAAACATGAACAAGTGTTTCTTGAACACTGGCTAGTTCTCAGAAGAATAAGACAGAAGGATGGGGAGGGCTGTCATTTCCATTCTGGTTAGCTAAACAAGATATTTTGCTATCTCAGAGTGCTCTTGGAGCATCTCCGCCCCTACCCTTCCCACACATTATCCATTGAAAAAACCTGCACAAAGGACATTCCTTCTCCCATCTCCCTCCCCTCCTCTCAGCCTGACTTTTCTGCTCTTTCTTTACCCTTGGGCACATCCAGAGATTAGCTCTCTGAGACAGCCATCTCTCAATGGTAATGTACAAAGATGTTATTAAATAAAAATCATTTGCTGAGGTTGAATGTCCTGAATTCCCAGAAGGTAGGAAAGTTTTACATGTTTTAAATTAACCCCTTAAAAATAAACACCATCTATGCACATTTGCAAAACATATGAGAACACAGAAATACCGAATCCACGGCTACTCTTGTGTTAACACTGGAATAGAGATGTACTTTAAAAACACCAAAAATGCCCTTCTGGGTCAGACCAGCAGTGCGTCTAGCTCAATACTCTGCCTTCAGAGGCAGTGAAAGGCAGCGCTAGTCAGGACAAGCCCAGGAACCTTGCTGCTTTCTGGCCATTTTTCTCTGTCCATGGGAGACTACAAGCTGTGGGTGAGCAGAGCTGAAAAGCAGCGAGATTTACAAAATGCTAACAGTGCTTTTGTTACTCCTGCTGTACTACTAAAACCCTATTAAGTCTGTAAAACGAAGCACGACAGAAAGCCATGTGTGAACTCTTGCACTTAGCTGAAAAGTCAGCAAGCTGGGAGCTTGAGAACACAATAATAAAATCAAGACCCACACCAGCTCACGCACACGGAACACCCAAAGCCTGCAAGCGAGTGAGGGAGCCGAGCATCATCATGCCTGTGGGTGCAACTGTGGCAGATTTGCCAGCACACACTGGATGGGGGGACAAGAAGGGATGGGTTGCTCAGCACATTTCTCTTTCATGTTTTTGTATTGCCGCCTTGTAAAAGTCAATTTGCTAAAAAACATGACAAGATAATGGTAGGTCCTGCTGAATCGGCACAGCTATGCTATGCCAAACTGATTCCTGCAGTAAATCATGTGCACTCTCTGAACACAAAGGCAGGGCTGTACAGCTCTGCAAACTCACTATTTACTTTTGCCAAAAATGACAAAATGGTTGTCAGACTTATTTTCTCTTTATTATCTCTGCGTTGAACTGTCTTCACTTTAGCTCTCTGAATCAATACAGAAGGAACAAACAAGCATGGTGAATTTGATCTCCCAGCAATCTGTACAAAAACCCAACCAGCGTATGCTCATTAGGCTACATGAATCGCCTACCCTAAAACTACAGGCCCAACCATCACCAGCTTCCTACCTGACACAGTAACTTTCTGACATGTCAATTCATCATCAATATGCTGAAACTAATTTAG
Source organism: Pardalotus punctatus (assembly GCA_013400915.1). Taxonomy (NCBI): domain Eukaryota; kingdom Metazoa; phylum Chordata; class Aves; order Passeriformes; family Pardalotidae; genus Pardalotus; species Pardalotus punctatus. The sequence continues at coordinate 25,081 of VZTX01021822.1, read as the reverse complement.
CGCTTTCCCTCTTAACAAAAACAACACTGTAAAACAACATTGTGGGGGGGAAAAATAAAATCATTGAGGCAGGATGCATACCCAGCACAGTAATACCACATCTCATCCTGTTAAGGGTGAGACATCATGACTCATGATAAGGCATATCACCCCTGCAGCAGAGTGCCTAGCAGGCCTTGGACTAGTCACATGGTACAGGACTCAGCGTGGTGGCACAGAAAATCAAGAGCATTAGTCAATCCTAGCAATCATCTTCATAGCTTTTGATTTGGCTCTCCTTTCTAAATGGGAGGCAGCTACACCTATTAACATCTGTAGCTTGCTCCGCGTCAACTTTGCTCCATGTCATGCACTTGACAACCCTGTATCTCACAACAGGTGAACTTGGAGCAACTCACAGCCCAGCTGACCCCAGATCAACACTACCACACCAGTGGATGTCACCCACCCACCTCCCCAGTGGTCCAGCCAGATAACAAGCTTTTTCTTTTACACTGCAAAAGGAGTAGGAGTCATCATTCTATTTCACAAGCACAGGAAGCACACAAATATTGCTGTCCACTCTCTCCAGAGGAAACACCACATGAGAGCTGCTGTGAGAACTCCAGCAGCCTTCCAGGCCAGCATGGAACCTGAGTCAGCCCTTCAGCAAATTGCTGAAGTCAATTCCCAGCTTTCAAGCACACACTCAAGTATTTGGCTGAGCTGGGACCATTTTCAAGTGTGGGATGCAGAATCCCACTCAACACTTGTTTCGGTGACAGACTACAAAAGTATTCTTGATATATAATAATGCAGTAATTTATGGGGGTGCATTCTCCCTTAACCATAACCTCTGCCTCATCTGTTCTTTGCAAGCAATTGTTTCTTAAGGAGTATTGCCATGCCCCTCATCTGAAGCACAGAGAACAGTGGCCAGCCACAATAGGAAATGGTTTGCACTGATTGAAAGTATTTCTGAAACCCCACCAACTCTGCTTCATGAGAAAAAAGAAAAAAAAAAAAAAGAAAAGAAAAGAAAACCCAAGCTAAAAATACATAAGTAACAAGAAAACCCAAGAGAATTTGATAGTCTTTATTCTGTTCATTGTGGAGAAGTAAGGACCTTTGTTTTCCCTTTCAGACCATTCTGTTATTCACACAGTGAATTACAGACCTAACCAATTCTATAAACGGCTGTTCCCCGAACTCATGGTTTAAGTTTAGGTCAAAAGAAGATCATTCACATGTGAAGCATGACTCTCCTCTGGCAAAGTAAAGCCATTCCAGTTCCTGACAATGCTTTATTTAACTTATTTTTAACTGTCCTGATTTTCTGCCTTTTTTTCCTCAAAACAAAAAGTGGTAGATATCAGAAGAAAGAGATTCTGCAATCCTCAGTTAGAAAGGTCATCTGGAGGCAAGCTCAGAGCCAGGAGTCAGCCAGTGACAGCATGGACAGATTAAGACCTTCCAAACCCTAGGTTTCACTTTAACATGGTACCACTGACCTACCCAAAGTCACATGAAAATCTCAATGCCTCAGTGCAGGATTGTAACACTTGTTTACATAATATACGGGTTATCATGAAGGTGCAGTTTGTAATAACCAGGTTGTTACCATTTGCAGGTGGCTAATGCTCCTCTGATGTTCTATAAAGCTGTGACTATTACCTACGCACTGAGACCATCAAGGAATCAAATGATGCCCTGTAAAAGCTATATAAAACAAAGCAAACACATATTAGGCAATACAGGTTTAACCTTGTAAATTTAAGGTAATACAAGGTAAATTGTGCTAGTCCTCTACAAAGGCACAGCACCTACCAAATAGTAGCTGCTTTATTGAGAGAAGTATGCAGTTTTGAAGGCGCAGTTAATTTAGCCAGAGTTTTAGATGAACAAGTACCTGTTTGCTCCTGCTAGTCAGGAGCTGAATTAACTGATGAGAAATCCGGTCCACAGACACTTGAAGGCAAATTATTGTTCCTGTCCTTAATGTGTCGACAAAAATGCAGACACCAAACCAGCCACTCCCAAGCTGACCAGGAGCATACAGCTATTTAAATATATACAGAACCCTGTTTTAAAGCTGAAACAGGGCAGTCAAATAACAGGATACCCAAAAAACATGCAGCAGAGTGACTAACTACTCCCCACCTAATTTGGTTATCATTGATGCTAAAACCTTCATCCCATTCTGCCTTGCTGTCAGAATCAACAGGCAAGTTTCTATGGAACTTCAGATCCTAGAAGGGCTTTGGAGGCAGGGGATTGGTGGAGGATTGGATCAATTTTTTTTTTTTTAATAGTTCACTGCTTTCTTGTGTTCTACCCAAGAAGACTGGATAGGCAGTGAAAGGTGCCAAGGACCAGTCAAACCTTCAAGGGTCTGAAAATGAAACCTCAAAATGCTTTGTTCCCAATTAAAAACTTTGGAAGCAAATTAGCCTCATCTGTGAGGCTGGCAGGAAGATAAAAAGTCTCAATGCACAATCACATCTGATTTCCTGCAAAGCTCTGCTCTGAAGAGCAGGTGTTACAGGAGAAGGTTGCAAACAGCCCTAGTCAAACTGCCCTGCTCACCTCCACTGCAATCTTCAGTGCAGTTCCTGAAATGGGAGCAAAGTGGAGCACATGGCCATAAAGCTGTACTATCCTGACACAGGAGAGAGCTTCTAGCTTATGAGTTAGCATCTCTTTTTAAATGAAAGACAAAAGCAGTAGGAGAATGTCTCTGAAAAGTTATTCCTTTCCTCCTCTTCCCCTTCCCCCAGCTTTCTAGAGAAAGTACTCTTTAGACAAATTGCATACAGTATGTGCAATCCTCCTGCTTGGAAAATTCGGTCTGCTAATAAAAAGCAAATGCAAAACAAACAACAACAATTCTATTTTTGATGGATTTACTTGTTGTGCCCTGCCCCCCAGTTGCCATTCTCAGGGATTTACCAAAATATTTGTCTATTTACACAGAGCTGGAATTCTGGAGTACCAGATTCTCTTCTCATTGACCTTTGGCCATGCTTAGAGGTGACAGCAATTAAATATATTTTCAGTGACATCAGTAGGGAAGTAACTGTGCTATAAATAAGTTACAAAGAAGTGTGGCTTTGTCCATCCCTTACCAATACTCAGCTGTGTGAAGGATAATGGAAGTTCTCTCTTCACCCCAGCCCTGAGCAAAGTTCCAGCTCCTTTCCCTTCAGTGAACACAATCACTGACCACTCCAAGTAGACACCATTTTCTCCTGTCATGCCTCAGCCTGCTGGGAGAGGGGTTGAGTCACAGACTCATCTCCTATTCTCCCTCCAACAGCACACAGCAAGTGGACAGTGAAAATAAGAAGCTCATAACACTACATTTAAGTACTTTATGACTTGAAATAAATCCCTGAGATGCTCTGATATGACCTAAACAAATAATGAAATTTTAGGAATAAATAAAGGTGGAACTCCTCCTAGTTTTACAGATCTCAAGCTTCTGGGACTCACATTTTAAAACTTTCCCGTGTAGCTACAAAAGTCAAAGGGGGTCAAGATTTCTGATGGTCACTTAACTCCAGGAACTCTGGCCTTAAAAGAAGGTAGAAAAAACACAAATACAAAAAAAAAAAAAAAATTACATTAAAATTGGCAGTTGACAAGAATAAGAAAGAAAAGCTGTTGATTTTTTTCTTTTGCATTTACCACCCACTGTCTCCCACACAATAACTTGGGTAAGAGCACATTGTGACAACACTTCTAGACCTTACTTTAAAATTCCTTAGTCACTGTAATTGTATACAGAGCAAACAAGAACTGTTTCTCTTGCCAGCAAAACACAGCAGCACCTGGACCACACATGGCAGCCTTACAGGATGGGTAAAGATGAAGAAGAGAGAAATCAACCAGTCTGGAATTTGAATATTGAAAGGACAGACCAGCACAACCTGACCCAATGTGAGCAATGCTACCTTTAATGAGAGATATTTGATAACCACGTGGTGTTTCGATTATAGCTTTGTCTCCCTATGTGAAAGCTGACAACTACTTCTTGTAGGATGCAGCCACTACGTTGGGGGTGTGACACAGCTGTAACGTCACTATAGGGATTCAGGATGTGATAAAACCCACCACATCCTACCTAATGAAGGTCAGTTCTTCCCTGCCCCACCGGAGGGATTCATACCCAAAAAACAGCACTTCTGGAGATGGAAAACAAGAACAACTTGGATGTGGATCCACCAACCCAGGGCAGGAGGTTTCACACCATCAAAATTTTCTGGTATTTTCCTTCAGCAAATATCAGCATATTCATCTGCACATCAGGCTTATCTCAAGAGGACATGTTGGTTAAGAACATCTTCTCATTCACTAGCTGTACTTGTAACCCCCTCCATAGCGACTCCCACAATTACTGTTTCCACATGAATCATTACGTGCTGCCTACACTTCAGCCTCACTCCCCAAAAATATCTGTGTTGACTTCAAAAACATATGCTACCACAGACCTTTCTTACAGATTAAACTGCAAGCAAGCAAGCTGCAGGACTTTTCTGCATGTTTATTTTGTGAACCCCACATGCAGTAACTTCATCTCCCAGAGAACACGTGTGTACAACTCAGCTCTGGGGAACAGGGTGAGTCTGATGTTCCCTTCTCTGGGGAGGCCCTGTGCTATGGATGGCTCCTGTGTGGAAGTGCATTGTTGAGGCACAGATCAGCCTATGAATATTTCTCCTTGAATGCAGAGCTCCCTTTGAACTCTCTCATAATTGCACCGACCTTGTGCACACATGTTTGCTGCCTGAACTGTGGGTGGGAGGCACATCTGGTGCCAGCTCCATGCAAACTTGAACAGCTTCATTTTCAAGACCACTGAAGTCAACATGGGTTTTTCCACAGACTTCTTCAAGCTTCAGACCAGACCCGCATTCCTTCATTTTAAAGGACATCAGAACTGCACTGAATATTTTCAGGCAAGTGTTGAGTCACTACCCTACTGCTGCAAGGCCAGGAGAGTGACTTGCTAGCCAGATTTTTCCACAAGCCCTCAAGTCAGACTTTATTCACTGCGTTCCCTGTGTTCATTTTCTTCTCACCAGGACAGAGGAAAATTAGACAGAAACTAGCCATAAAGACTCTTAAGCTAGAAATTTGGAGAAAACTTTCTTTTCTCTCCCCTTTTCCAAAATTTAGATCCACCCAAACTCTTCATTAATGCAGAAATGTCCCTCTCTTTGGCACACAACTGCCCACCTTTACCTGGGACTGCAGGGGTCATCAACAGGCAGGAGTTCCAGCCTGTCAAGACTCAACCACTCTCTCCGTCTGCTCCTCAGGAAGTGAAATGTTGGACTCTTCCTTGCTTTGGCCTCAGGTAGACATAATTCACCATTCGGCCTCCAGAAAGGAAGCCCTACTGTTCCTTACTCACACTCAGTAGCACTTTAGTCACTGAGCTGTCTCACATAGTCCAGGACTTCTTACATAGTAAATAACATGTGCCATTAATTATGTCAGTGTTTGGCCCACATCAGAGCAGCTGTCAAGGCCCCAAGTGCACCAACAGCCTTCAAATGCCCTGTCCAGCCAGACCTGGGACTTGCACCCACAAAGCCACTGCCCAAGAGACCAGAAGCCCAGGTTAAGCTCAGTCTCAACCATGCTGCAGGTTCACCTATCCCCAGCCCTGTCCTTGCTGGGCCTGACTCATGTCACAGACTTAACTTGGTCCCATCTCTTCCCTCTGCATCTGCACAGTGATCCCTGAGCTACCAGTGAAATTTGTCACTGTCACCAACCTAGTCCCACTTGGGCACTGTGGGACATTGCTGCTGTCAGTGAGAGCATTGTCCCACCTGTGCTGTGGTCACCCTCAGCTCCTGGCTCATCCTTTCTCATGGTTCAGCCCATGCTCTCTGCTCCTTGACAGTGCCATGCATCCCACACTGTTTCCATTTGCTGGCTTGATGGACCCTGGAGCATGATTAGGACAAGCATCACATGATAGCCAGGGGCTGGCATTAAAGATGAATTTTGGAGGAAGGAGAGCTATCAGAACACCTTTTCCAGAGGGAATCAACACCTTGGGTTTGACCCACAGAAAATCTAAAAAAGTAGCAGCTAACCCGGTATCAGAGCAGGTTTGGGAAACTGGGTCACTGGTTTTCCTGGTGATTAATTCCAGGGTAAGATACCAATCTGGTTCAGAGAGAGTTCAAAACATCCCTGCTTATAAAATCAGATGTATGAACAGGAAAGACACCTTCGCAAGCAATCATCTTTCCTTCAAACAGAAATACTGCATCACAGAAACACACAATTTCCTGCTCACAAAAAGGCTGATGGATAAATTCAATTATTCACACTTAGCAAGGTTCTCAGCTATCCAGACTTTCCTAGCTAGCCTGAGGTAAAAACAAAACCTTAAAATAAGTTTGCTATTCCCACAGAAACAGATTTGCCAAAGCTTCTGCCATTTGTACTAAATGCAATGTAGCAGGGATCATCCTACAGCCCCACAGCAAAACTAGAACTACAACAGAAAGTTTTCCTCAGGATATGCAGCAACCTTTGTGAGCACTCTGGTTTTACCTTACTCTCTGCCTGTTGGGAGCTCAGGCTGGAGGCACTGGAAGGAAACTGGAGTCCAGTATTGGAGCTGTTTTATTTTTAGTCTTGGAGATTCACTTCTCCTCTTTACATGTCATCCTTTCAAACAAAACAAAGAAACAAAAAAGGCTTTTTCTCTCTTTCCTGTCCATAGGTAGAGAAATCCAGAGAGCTGACTTCCCCTTAGAACATTCACCAAGGACCAGGTGCACTGTATGAACTTCAGAAGTTATTGCACGTTCTGCAAAGTAGCACAGTGATGCACAAAACTAACACAAGCCAAAAATGGAGCATATGATCAACAGAGAACTTATACATGCAGGTTTCAAATCTGTTTTTTTCAAAATGTTATGAGTTGCATAGGCACCTTCATAGTGACATCCTATACAATATGCTACCAGCAAACCAAGATAATTTCCAGACACAGATCATTTTTTTGGGGATAGATACCATTTTACATACAGCTGTCTACTTTCTAAATCATCTACCTGCATTGTTTGATTCCACCCACACCCCACCCCAGCCGTAAACAGTGTTGTCTTTAAATAGTCAACCAAAGGCTCCTGCAGCGTCACTGCCTACATATCCTGGGAGGGGTTTTGTGCAGAGAGGATTGGGGTTTTTGAGGGGAGACATTGTGGTTGGTTTATTTTAGTCCACAGAAGTTAAAGAGGGGGCTTTGCCCTCCAACCTCTGGTGGTCATTCTGGTACAGATGCCTACAAAAGACACACTCGTGTTCTGAGGACACGTGCAAGGACAGTGTGAGATAGTAAAAAGCAAAAGGGGGTTGGAATGGGTGTCCTGGGAGTCTCACAGGTAGTTCAGGTTTCCAGGAGGGAAACCTGCAGGAAGAAGAGATCCTGTATGTTCTCTCCCTGAAGACAACTTTAGGGCTCTAACATATGTCTGCACTGCTCTATTTTGACATTGTGTGCTTGCTCAAAAAACCAAAACTCAGCTTCTTCAAAAGACATTCAGTTGTGCAGATACTTGTATACAACAGTGACCACATTCATAAAGTTTTAATATAATAAAGAAAATGCATAAAAAATGCTCAGCAATGAGCACAAACCTTATGGGAACATAGGTCATTTGGAACTGAATCCAGAAGTTTAAATCATTAGGTTTCTGGATGTGGCAAAATTAGCCTGGCCCCATCATGAGAGCTAACCTTCCCATAAGGGTCACAAAACAGGAAAGGCTGGGACTAAGAACAACAATAACTGCAAGAAAATAAACTTTATCTGAAACTAATCAGTTACTAATGATTTGAGGAAGATTATGTCAACTCCCCATATATGGGTTCTTTAGCAGAAACGGTAAAGCACTACGCTGTCAAATAACAGATGTGACTTGCATATTGATCTGCATTTAAGATAAATGTTCTTCAATCACTCTTCTCATGTTTCTCAGAGGGACAATGGGAAAGGATTCCCAGCATCACAAGAATCTCTCCTGAGGGCTCAGTTTATATATGATCAGTGTATTCCACTTTCCACAGTATCAAGTGCTTTGAAGTGACTTTTCCTAATGAAGCTGTAAGATTCACTTTCCTACAACTACCTGAAAGGAGGCTGTAGCAACGTGGGGGTTGGTTTCTTCTCCCTGTTAAGAGAGAGGATGAGAGGAAATAGTCTCAAGTTGCAGTAGGGGAGGTTAAATTTGGATATAAGGAAAAATTTCTCTACCCAAAGGGTGTCAAGCACTAGAAGAGGCTGCCCAGGGAAGTGGTTGAGTCACCATTCCTGGAGGTATGCAAAAGCCATGTGGATGTGGCACTTAGGGACATTGTTTAGTGGTGGACTTGGCAATGCTGGGTTAACAGTTGGATTCACTGATTTTAGAGGCCTTTTCCAACATAAAGGATTCTATGCTTCTATTCAGGGTATTTGGTTATACTCAGAAACACAGAAACAGCTGTCTGTAATGTAAGCAGAATACAGAATATTCCACAAGAGTTTTGTATTGCTTCCTGCAGAATTCCAATCTGGTGGCTAAATTCAAGATCCTGGAATTGAGCTCTCAATGCTTCTCCTTGATCAGGTATTAGCATTCCTCCTGCTGCCAGCCTGACAATATTTACAGTGCTTTTCATAAACAGTCTCCCAGATCACACCGCTCAGGTCCATTTGTGCTGCAAGGCTGCAGACAGTTCCAGTTCAGAGAAAGCTTGCTGGAGGCATGAGCTGTGCAGCAGAAAGCCATGCTGATTGCTCCTCTATGAAAAAATGAACATGCTTCATGTCCATGCACATAGATTTGTTGGAAGCAGTTTGCTCTAAAATTTAGGGTATAATCAGTTCAGTGTTAATTACACACATTCGTAACATGACCAGCTCCTTCCAAGAGCTGAATTTCTGCATCTGGAGAGGCCAACAGACCCCTGTTACTGGGATTTTGATGGGAAGTGTCCTGAAGCTTTACAAAAACATGGACACAAGAGCAATACCTCTCTGTCATCTGCAGGCATTCTCCTTGCATGAAATGAGGCATAAAGGTTTCCACTAGACACACACTTAACAAGAGTTATAGCAGGTTTTGATCTCTCCCCTTCAGCACCCTCAGGCCTCATACACAACAGCTGAAACACTCCAGGCTAAAGCCTCACTGAAACTATTGCCGTTGATGCAGTTTCCTCTGGCCAAGGAGGTCAGGGATGTATTTTGGCCAAGAACCTTATTGACCCAACAGCACTAAGACAAACCTTTTCCAGCTATTCGTCTGCATTCTTTAGGCATGAGGACACGAAGAAGGGGAAGCACTGAACTATGTAAAGCTGTGAAGGAAAGAGAGACATTCCACGCTACAAAGCTGTTCCAGTTAGCATCTCATTTATATTCTGGGATGTAAACATAACTTCTCTCCCATATGTGATGAAGATTCCCATACATAATTTTTTTAAGACCAATGCTGCATAAATCTGTTTACAGCCCAGTCACCCCACAACCTTCAAGACTTTTTAGTGAGTGACATCTTTGACCACTTTTTAGTATACTACCAATAAATGAATCAAAGTTAACATGTATTTCTCTGCTTCCTGTCCACTTCTTATATCTGCTTTTTTCACATCAAAAAGGGACCTTTGATACTGTTTCCACACACAGTTCATGCATGTAGAAAGACCAAGAAATCTGGCTTCAATCAGTAACTGGTGCTTGTAGACAACACTGGACTATGAATAAAGGTAGTAAAAGGCAGCTAACAGGAAGAAAAACATCTGAGAGCACAGATTTGCTAACAGCATGGCATGAACAATGAAGGTAGGTATAGAGAAAAAGATGAGGTAGGTGAGTCTTGTGCCACCCAGATTCCTGCCAAAGCCAATACGAACAAGAGACGGGGTTTAGATAGACAGGCCTATCTCCAAGTTAAAATTCCCAAAAGAAACTGAGAGTTCATTTCTCTCTCTTATTCATGCATACTTTAGAAACCTCTGGAGACTGCTGTGTGAACTGGAACAATAAAACAAAATGTCAAGACAATAAATGGGGCATTGAATCTCTGCTGCCTGTTGGAGGAAAGCTTTTCTGACTTGAGGGCAGTACCTTGTTTTCACTGCACCACAGCATAGCACTGCAGAGTAAGGGTTGTCTTTCAGGATAACCTCAATAAAAAGAGAGGGGCAGCACCGTGGTACTTGGCTGGATCAATTACCTTCAAAAATTTCAAGTTGAAATCCACCTCGCCACAGATATAACTTACTATTTTTTTGTCATCTATTCTACGATGTCATAACAGGTATATTGTTAGAAACAGAGAAGCAGCAGGAATTCATTTTTCTATAATTCTGAGGAAATTAATTCTAGTTCCTTTCCTGCTCCCAAACTTCAAGAAGCTCCATATATATTGCAATATATCAACAGTGAAAGAGTTCATGTTTTGTCCTCATTTACAGCATAAGCACTTAAAACTAAAGGTAGACCTAGCTTCCCTTTTCTTTGACCAGGAGAAATTCACTGTTATTGTTTATCTACACTCTTCACTTTGCCTGGAATTTTAATTTCTGGAAATAATGTTTTTTATGCAAAAGTGGTAAAGCAAGTGCCTTTTTAAACTATGGTGAAGCATCAGAGAAGCAGCTTTGTGGCCAGAAGACTCCAAGTCCCAGCTCCATCTTTGGCATATTGGGCAATTCCCATCATGCAAGTAATTTTATTTTCCTCCACTTTAATTTCTGAACTTACAAAATGGAGATACTGGCTAAATTTATTCATGGAGATTACAATATTCACAGTGTCATTCCTTGCTTTTATCTCATATTTGAAAGAAACAAAAAAAAAAAAAAAAAACTTACGTTGCATAATAAGCCAGTTGTGCTGATATGTCCATTCTCCCATAGAAAGCAGTTGCTGGGTTTGTTTCTGTTTCATTTAGGTCTTTATCCCACTCTGGCTCCTCAGAAAGCCCTCCCAGCACCAAATGAATTCCAGAAAGTGTTCAGTACATGCAAAACCGCATATTTTAATCATACTTCATTGAATCAAAGCCTTTCAATTAGCTCTAGTAATGGCTCCATCTAGCTTTGCAAAACACTTTGGAGAACTGCATTGAAAACTGTGGTATCAGAGTACTATAAGTATTATCACTTACACAAATACAAGCTAGAGATTTCAAAAATACATCTAGACAACATCTTTAAGCCTTCATTGACTTCAACACCGTTTCAAGTCATACAATATTCCTCAAGGAAGAATTTCAAATCATTTAACAACTAGTAACCTTGCAACACCTTTGAAAAATAAATAGTGAAAAGTGAGCGTTCACACAAATTGCTTCATCTGCTGGAATACAGCTGTTTCTGGAACAAAACATAATACTCATTACAGCACAAAGCCACAGAAGTAGAGAGGGAGCAAAGGAAAAAATATTGCTGTATCCATTTAGAGCGTAAGGGGAAGTTTGTGGAGGCAAAAGCACAGTAAACCAAACGAAACTAAACTAAAAGCACTTAAATAGCACCCTGTTCTTGATGCCAAACTGGTCAGAAATAGCTCACATGTCCAAATTTGGTAATCTTCCAAGGAGGAGTCAAAAGCAACAAATCTTTGTAGGGGCTGGTAAGGGTACAAGGGAGGGTTTTCCTGGTTTGATTTACTGGCTAACTTAATCTGTACTGTTTATGATTGTTTAACAGTGTTGGTGGGCTGAGCTGATGTTATCTTTAGATGACATTTAATGTTGCAGGGCAATCATCATTACATTCTGGTGAGCTCAGAGTGCCTTGAACAATTGCTTAAATCCAAGAGATATAATAACTCCTTGAGCAGACAGGCACAAGTGTTAAGTCCAGCACCTGATCCAGATCTCATTTGCCATGATGTCTAAAAGGACTGTGCCGTCAGCTCCTTGCTGGACCATTGACACATATCTTGTCTGGTCAGGGGACAATGCCATACACTGAATTGCAGAACCAAGCAGGCTTCTGGGAGGTCTCCTGCCCGTAGAGTAAGCCTTGCTCAGTCTGTTCAGCCTATGAGAAACTGTTTAGTCAGATGTTTCAGATAAGAGAACCTTGCAAAAACCAGTCTCATATCACTCACCTTGCTTTGCCAAAGCCACCAGCCCTAGTTCAAAGGCAGATTCCACGTTGCTTCCCAGCCTACTGAAAAACGTCATCCTGCTTCTTCAAGCAAGGGTAACACACTATCGTACTGGGATTTTTTAAACCTTACACATTAAGCGGAGTAAGAAATACCCTGAAGCAGGGGAGTGGGGTGGTTCAGGCTACTTTGCTTCATTGGTCTTTCAAACAACATGAGAGAAAATACTGACATTCAGTGTCAGAGTAAGGAAGGGCACTGTAGGTGGTCATGCCAAATTCCAGTCAGGAGCACGATCCTCACTGCGCAGTGAGCCCCCAGGAGCAGCTTTCTAAACAAATGGAGCAGAAACCCAGTGTATTAAAGGCATTGATTTTCTTACAACCATGCTCCCAGGTGGACACCAACTGAGCATCACTCAGCCTTACAGAAGGATATATAACCTGATCTTGTTAAGTATCAGCTATGGAAAAACAGATGCTTGTCCCTGCTTTTCAATTCACTCACTGTTGTTACTAAGCACAGTAGAGAAAACAATCAATGGATCGGGTTTCCAAATGGGAAACAAAACCACTGGAAAGGCCTAAGTCCACTTTCACCTTGTTGGGAGTTTTTAATCATTAGTTAATCTTCTTCTAAGAAACACAGTATCATGCTGTTTGCATACACTTAAATACTGGAGTTATCTCAGCAAAATGCAAGTGTGTTAATGCAGTTCAAGGTTTAGACTACCATTGACCTTATTGTGCACAACATCCTTTACAAAATATAAAAAACAGACACACTTTCAGGATTTCTTTTTCTGACTTTAAAAAAACAACAACAACAAAACCCCCAAAAAACCCAACCAGCTGGGGTTTCAGTCCCAAATATGCAATTGGCATTTGGCCCAGTGTAAAGACATGCCCAAACTGCCTGAAGATGGAGCAGCTGTGGGGCCAGGGGTAGGTCACAAACTGCCTAAACCAAGGAGACTGCAGGAAGGATTCCCTTAGAACAGAGAAGAGCTCTGAGGAAAACAAGCAGCCAGTATACTAAATCACCTCCATTTAGTCTCATGATACACAAGTTGAAAGCATTTTCTGTCCCTTTAATGTCCCTTCTTCCTCCATCTGAGCCAGAAATTGCCAGTCAGCCTGGTCTCCTGATGAAACTATCTCCCACCATCAGTTTACAAGGAAAAGAGAGAATTTCCAGAGTAGCAACAGATCTAGTATGGTACTGAAAGAAACTTTTGGTAAATACAATGAAGTGCTGTCATAAAAGATCAGCTAACTCAGCTTGTGATCCCAGCACCATGGAAATGTCTACATAAGTGTAGAAAAGGATCAGAAAAAATACTAGTGGAAGAAAAGAGAACACTTCACTCCTCCAGCCTGCATCACCTCCACAACAGAGGGGACAGGAAAAAACTGGCAGCAGTGGTACCAAACACCTGTAAAAAGACACAGTGAAAGCAAAGCACTGTTGAGGATGCAAACAAATCTTCTGTTACCTGTTTATTCTCCCCCTTCTGTATTTTATGTACATAGCTTTAAAAAATTTGACCCAAATACAATCCATTTATACAAATGTGAAATTTGAAAAAGTTTCAGCAAGGTTTGCTTCAGGGGACTCAAGTCAATTCAAACAGGCAGCATGTATAAAAAACTAACAGAGTCCCTACAGAATCCAAAGGACTGACAAAGAAATAAGGTTATTTGAAAAGTTTTTTCAAAGAAAGTGATATCTAAAACCCAATTTAAACTGAACCTGAAAACTTTAGAGTCCAGTAAATGTGCAAGAGAGACCCATACACCATTTCCTATTAGGTGGCTGCCAAACAGATTTGTTACACATTTAATAAAGCAGTAAAAAAAGGTATTTATGTAGCATATTTAAGTGGAAGCATATTGGTAGCATTTTGTTTAAATGAAAATGTAACCTGATAGATGCTACAGTTACTGGGCAATGGGAAATACCAGGAGAAAAAGAAAAGTCAGAAATCCTNAAAAAAAAAAAAATAGCATCTTGCACAGTACTGCTTTAACAGGTCTATAAAACCTGGATGCATTGAGCCTCTCACAAGAGTGCCTGGCTGGCAGATGGCGAGTCCTCACGTGCCTTGGAGGGTCCAGCTACTCTGAGGGAATAGTCTTGAATACCCTTTGCTGGGTCACACATCACTGCTATTCCTTCCTTCAGGGCTTCACCTCACACTTGGCGAGGGAGCAGAGCTGCAGCTCCTTCCAACGTCAACACCTTTTCTTTGCTTGGCCAGAGGTGTCGGCACAGAACAAACACAAGTTTCAGCCTTCCCAAGTTCAGAGCTCCCCAAGCCATGTGCACTGCTCAGGCTCACAGAAACCTTACAGGAAAATTGCCACAACCCTTCAGAGCATGATTTCAGCCCTTCACAACCTTTCCAGGTAACAAAAGAAATGCAGCAAACTGCAAAGGTACATGTCATAAAAAATAGCTTAATACAAACATCTGCTAATTTTTTCTTCTTTAATGCACAGATATCAGGAATATGTGGAGAAGTATCAGTTATTGTTTTACAATGCACAGGGAAACTGAGGTTCCAGGTAAAGGAATGACTTAGACGACCTCTGAATGAGTAAAAAAGCAGAAGAGATTTGCCAGGTAGTAACTCTTTACCCAGATTTCTTTCTTTCTACAGACATTGTACTTAGCTGTCATGAAAAATAAATTATTATCCTTTCTCCAAAGATCAACATGTTCCTCCTTATGGGTGACTATTCCCAAAGTGGGTAAAAATCAAAGGGAGAAAAGTACAGAAACACCAACACTACAGAGCAAACCTATTTTCTTTCAACCATGAGAACAGAAGCAAACCAGGTATTTTGGGGTCAAATTGTTTTAAGAAAGAGGTACTTTTCTGCTTCAACAGATACATAGACATGTAGAAGTCTGTTTAATCCAAGGAAAACACTGAAACAATAAGTTGCTGTCTTTTGTTTGCACATTCCTAATGTGAAGATCCTGAGTTCCCTCTAAGAGGAACATGTGGGTGTTTCATTGTTAAACAATTAGGCCAAAGCCACACTAAGGATTTTTGTATTTGGTTCAAACTGGCTTCAATGGAAAATGAGCATCTAACTATCACAAGTGACTTAGAAAATTTCAGCAGGGTTGTATAAAAAGCCAGAGCATTTTTTGTTCTATTTGAATCTAACCTGGTTAAGGGCTTATAAAGAGCTGCAAACACATTAATAAAGATCAGAAGCTGTGAAGGCAGAAAGTGTATTTATGTCCTCCACTCCCTGGCCAAAATTAAATTTAGGGATAATTGAAATATCTGCTGTGTTAACTTATGTATCAAAGCAAATCCCTGTTTAAGTCCATTAAAAGGGCTAATTTAATCCACATACAGAAAGCACTGCTTGAAATATGTGTGAAATAAAATGGGCAAATTAGTATCTTTTGAGTAGTCGTGATAAGTATACTTACAAAAGATGTAAACCTGAGCTGCACACTGATGTACCAGAAAGTATCTTTGCCTCTTGGCACAGGTTTATAATGGGGGCAAGGATGGGGATAGTAGATAGAAAATAACTGCCTCCTTGTAACCAGACATAATGGTTTTATGACTAAATCTCAAAAATCAAACATAAGTAGAAACAGAAGAACTCATCCTTTTTAAGAAAAGTATCAGCATCATCTCTCTGTCGATACATTCATCCATTATTAAATATTTGAAATTACTCAGTTAAGAATTAAAAGCCTATTTTTATTAGTATTAAAAGTATTAAAAGCCTAAATTTTCTGCTAGTCTCACCAGCTGACCATACAATTTTTGAAGACAAGTAACTTTACTTGAAATCACATTCTACATGGGGGAAAAAATAAAAATGAAAGCCTTTTGAAGCACTGAAGGGCAGCAGCAATATCACCATCTCAAAAGCACTACCCCGTGTACTTGTTTGTAGTTCAAAATGAAGGAAAATGTTTTGTCTCACAATGTATTTCTGATTTTCCTAAGACTCACACTGAAAAGGAAGAAAAAAGGTTTCATCTGTTCCCAGAATTACCTTTCTGATCCTTTTCATCTGTACTGATGTTTCCCTCATCTACCAAAGTCAGATGCACTTTAATTCATTTGTTTCCATGTCTTTGAGTGCTTTTAGATTTACAAATGAGAGGTGCTACAATAGCTCATCTTTCTGCTACTATCTGAATTCAGCTCCTGGTTCTTATTGTCATTTGCCCCACTCCAGAAACCACTAACCCTAGTTTGATTCAGAGGCCCCCATCATTCAGATATTTAAAAACTACATGATAAAGCCTAGAGATGAAAATAACCTATCTCCATTAGTCCCAGTACAGGAATACTCTGTCCAGTTTGTAGAAGTTATGGAGTAAGTCTTCACTGTGTATTGAAAACAAAACACATATATATAAAATCTCATTTATGTCAATGAATCCTGGATCAAAACGTGTCTCACTATCCAATGTTTAGGGTAATCCTAAATCTCCACACACACCAGAAAGAAAGAAAAAAGAAAAGAGAAGGAAAAAAAGAAAAAAAAAAAAGATAACATGTACTTGTACTTTTACTCTTTGCCTAACTAGTAGGAGAAAGTTTTTTAAAAAGTAGCTTCAGAGACAATTCGAAAAGTCACAGCCAGAACTCCTGTGGCAGGTGAAGAAGAGGTGAGCAGACACTGCTGGAATAATTCACCTAGTCCAGAGCAGCTGCTCTGTGTGGTCTCCACCCCAGCCGACCTTCCCACTACGTGTTTGTCTGGGCTGGACAGGCAGAGGTACTTGCCAACCTGTCCTGCTGCAAAGCACACGGGAAAGGGAAAAGGAAGTGGTTTTTGTCCAAAACAAAGCACTAGGCTATCCAGGGCTGGATTCCTGCTGTTTTATCCATTATCCATAGACTCATGAATATGCATCACATCTTTGAATTTGTCACATGAATATGCCACTAACCTTAATTGTCCTGCTTCCAGAGCACACCTCGAAGCCCAGCAGCTCAGCTACGCTTTTGCAGGGAAAAACATTCTACTGTCTCCCCAAATTTAGGAATAGGCCAGATTCTTTCCTCTATCACATCAGTCTCCCCACAGCAGTTCTGGGTTAACACTAGCATGCCAAAAATCAGTCAGGTTCATCTCATGCTCTCTGTACATAATAATGCTCTCTACTTAAAAATAGTGATAAGGGATTAAATTTGAAGCATTAATCTTCAAAAGAGAAGCTGACTTCACTCAGAGCACCAAACCACTTCTCTCATCTTTCTCATAGGCTGTGCTCTTAAGCTAGGTATTAACCCCTGTCATTTTTCAGTTGCCAGAAATATCATAATATTCAATGATCTACGCAACTGAAAAGATAAGACACCCATTTCCCCTCAGCCATATATCCTGGAGTGTTTCCCCCCTCCAAATGCAATCTCTTGGAAGTAGATACACAGACAGTGTACTTCTCTCATAACTTTTTACCTTCCACTGTTTTTCTCTCTCTGGAGCATGTGCCTATCACTGAAAACAGTTCTGATTTTCTTACTGCTTTGTTTAGGAGACAGTGCCTTAGCTGCACATTCACCCAATTCTCACTTGGTTTCTCCAGCTCACAGATAATAGTGTCACAGGGAAAGAACTCAAGGGCAAACAGGGCCAGAATTAAAGCTGAAATCACAATCAAATCTTACATGATACCACTTAACATTGCAAAGCACAATCTGATACCTCTCTTGGTGTTCCACTAAACACAAATGTGAACATCAGAACAACAAGTAAGCACAGGAATATGTCACCAGCAGCTCGAGTAGCTGCTATGAGGGACTGTTTATGACAGACAAGAAGCCTCAATGCTCATAGGTGGATGAAGAATCTGTCACCATTTTTCCCCTTTCTAGGGCCCAACAAGCCCCAAGCCACAGTGAAAGTGGCATCCACAAAACAAAGGTCTCACATCCATCGACAGCTTGGATGCAGCAGCACAAGTAGAGAGTATGGCACACACAGAGTTCATTACAGCCCCGCTGTTGGGCTTGGAGGGCTTTCAGAGGGAAGCTAAGGGCTAAAAGGAGAAAGAAGAAAAGCAGCACACTACGAAAGACAAAAGAATTTCCAACACTTCCCTGGGAGCTAACAGGCAACTCTCTCCAAAGCACAGGGCTTTAGATGAAGCTTTTTCTTAAAGTAAAATGGCAAGAGTCTGAGAGGCCTTGCCTCTCCTGAATTTGTTTTTTCTATAGAGTTATCTGTGTTATCCAAGTTATGCAGCCACAGGAAAACCAGAGCAGGCAAATGAAGATTATCCCCAGCTCACCTTGGCACTAGATGAGAAGGTAGCTCTGCCACCTGGCAACATCCCCCTTTGCTTCCCAGGCCTCAGGACACCTCTGGAGAGAAAGAGCAGTTTCTCTGCCAATTGCTCTGCAACTACAGCAGCAAAAACCTCACAAGACCATGCTCAAGGTGCTCCTTCAGAGGCTAATAAAGCACTGAGCCAATCAGCAGCAAACAACTCTGCACCAATCCTTAGCACTGGGAACAGAACAGCTGAAGTACAGCACCTGTGAAAGCAGGGAGGTAGGTTTGGAAGATACCTTGAGGTTGGGTAATAACAAAACCAGACAACCAGGGTTGTGTCATTAAAGTTTGCAAGTACCCGTGTGTGTCATAAGGGCTTTCAGATGAGACAGGTAACAAGGAGACAGCATTAGCTCCCCGTGCTTGTCCTTGTTTTTTCCTGCATTACATTATTACTGCTAATAAATCCCAGTAAATATCTAGAATTATTTAATTGCAGGAATTGCATTCCCTGCAATTAAAAAATTCCAGATATTCACTCATTTCCACAGGAGAAATGGTGACAGACACATCCATAAAACAGTAACAGAAATATGCGCACTAACCTAAAGCTGCATGAATTGTATTGATGAGAACTGAATGTCATTTTAACAGTTTTAGATATTGTTAACTAATCTTTACAAACTGCCTTCAGGGAGGTGTAGATGATTTTAGGCCTCTTTTTTGTGATTCCTATCTTCCCTTTCCCATTCTGATCTCGCCTTTCTTTCAAGTCAGTCATTTCTTATGCAGTTTGAGTAGCACAGGTGATGTTCTGCTCAACGATTAAGGGATATTGCAGGCAGTAAACTACAAGCTGTGATATGGAACTATAGTCCAATTTGCAACTTAACAGTGGAAATAATCAGAGCTTGCTGATTATTTGGTAAGCTTTTGTACTGCGCTGATCTACCATATCTTCAAAACAATATCCCTGGCTCATAAAGCTCATTTGAACAACACTGGATAACAGGATCTTATGAGCCTATAGCCAGGATTAAGATATGAGACAAACTGTAAACTTCAATCATTACAATCCTGTAGCACAAATGAGAAGTACTTTCACACACAACGAGTCAGTCAGTATGTCCCTTTTCTCTTTAACATGTTGTGCCCCCATGAAAAGAAACATGACTTCAGGACTTTTCCTGTGACTTCAAGTGATAGGAGTTTTCATTAGGACAAAGGATCAAAATCATTGCAAAAACTATTTGTACTCCCTCAAGTAATAGCAATGTTGAAAGCAAAAATGTCAAGAGACAGATTCATCTCCTAACTTGAAGGACTTCCCAGAACAATGAGCAGAGTCAGTGACTGGAACATCTGCTCCTCACTGAAGAAAGGTTGCAAGATCTTCCAGGCCAGCCCTTCCAAAGTCTTTGGTCTCTGCCCTAATACTTGGAATAGCAGGCTGAGCAGAGTGCTCTGCACAGTGCTAGTCACTTAGCATCTGTCCCCTGTGATTGTGACTGGGTGTCCCATGAAGACAACTAATCTTTTTCCTAAGGGGAAAAAATGCAAACAAGTAATTCAGTGTGACAACCTCATCAACATGATAAAATGAATTATGGCTTTAAAACTTTACTCAGCGACTGTTTTTAATAACGTGGGAGTTAGAGAATAATGTTAAAAGTTTCAGCTCAAAGACCTGGTTTCCTGTGTTGGCACCAGTCCTAACACTAAATGTTAACACATTAAGCACTCTTACATCTTCATTTTAAAGAGAAATTAGGAGACAGATATACTCAAACTGAAATAAAATCCCATTCCTCTGTGTGTGAACAAACAAAGAGTACATTTCTGACAGAAACTCGCTGTGCTTTCCCTGTGTCCTTAAGGACTTCTCCATTTGCACAAGTTCACTGAATTCTCAACTATACTGCAGCAGTTGACAGGTTTTCAGCCTACAGACACAGCTCAGACAAATATATCTCCAAAGAATGGTGGAAGGTGGCATTAAAAATGAACACCTACTCTTGCCCTGTGTTCCTCAACCTACCAAGCACATCTCCACGTGTCAGAAGCTCACAGCAGAATGTAGCAAAAGCACTGGCTGTATGAATTAGACCATTCATTTCCCTGAACACCTTTAACTATCTGAGAGCACACTCCAGATGGAGAACAAGCTATGTTATTCTAAACATGTTCACCCTGGATTAAGCTAAGGAAGTCCAGACTAGGTTGGCTAAGAACATAAAGCACCAGACTTCAGCTGATGAGTAGGAACTCCTACTATAACTCATTGCAACTCAGTGACCTCTATCCCAAAATAGTCTCCAGCTCTCTACAGCTAAACTATCCTAACTGTAAACTCTGACTATCAGCAACAGCCCCAAAAAGGAAGGCATCCCCACACAAGAGGGTGGTTTGGCCATGAAGTGTTAATGTAGTAGCTGAGCCCCATCCCTACAATTTGTAGTAGTGTTGACTTCAGAAAGTTCAGCTGCTAATGTAGAACACATCTTTCAGTCTCAGTCCCCAGTGAAAAAAATTTCTAACAAAATCTGACAGCTGTTCAAAGCCTACATGAATGAAAATCTGAAACTCCATAAGCAAACATCCTCATTACTCAAATCAGTCTTTAAACTTCTGCACAACATAACATCAAGGACCAGGAAAACAGTAGCTACAGAAAGAGGGGAATCTCCACCATGGCCCCTCTCTACCAGGGCAGAGTTCTACAGCAGCACAGGAGACCAGGATTTATAGAATCTGCACAGGACCTCATAATTGGGCAGGACTTCTCCTCCATGACATTTAACTTGACACAGCTCACCAGTATGAGGCATTTCTACATGGAAAAAAAGCAACAAACAGGAAAAGATTTTGCAGTCAAATAAGGGGTAAAAATGGTAAGTACTAACTCTCAGCTGATGCATGTACACCCAAAAAGCATATCCAAAACTCTTCCCAAAAGAGGGAATTTCAGGTCTTGTAGGGTGTGACTCTCCAAGGCTTGGCAAAGCCACTTACAACTTCACAAAGTTCAATTTGACTAAGAATGTTTACAAGCACAAAAACTAGGCCAAATTGAGAATGTAAATATTTGGATTCAGTTCCCCAAACTTGTCTCTATCTGCACTGCCAACTAAATCCCAACTGCAGACCAAAAAAATCTGAAAAGCAACAGTTGCACACACTTTACAGCACACAGACAAAACTAACACACATGGCACTCAGTGATAGGGAAAAAGGGGGAAAAAAAAGGAAAAAACCCAAATCCATAATCTAAACTAAACTTTTTTAAAACAAAACATCAATGAAGTTTGGACCAAAAATCAACTCTGCTATCATTTGGTACATTTTGAAAGTCTGATCAGTCCAGATGTTGGTCCTCTGCCCTGCAGGAGCCTGGGTTACATTAAACATAGCTAGATTACTCAAGACCTCATAGACAACATGATGTTTGCAACACACAGTGGTAACTTTGACCTGAACCACATTCTCTTAAGCCATCCAAAGCAAGGACTTCCATTTTTCAGGCAGATGAATTGAGGAAAGACTTCTCTGGATTCACAGTAATTTATTTGGCAACCTCAGTCCCATATTCAGAATTGATTTAGGATCCCAAATCACCTGAGTTCTCAATACACACACCCTTTTCTTTCCTTCTCTTTTCTTTCCTTTTCTAGTTTTACCCCTGTTCTTTTAGGTATAGATAAGGATGGCAACCATGGATCCATTCAAGAGACTTTTGACCTCCCACAAACACAGATCCCAAGGGATAAACCATATTCTCAGCTGCCAGTTCCCAGCCCCTGTCCAAAAGTGTTAGATGCCTTTCAGTCCTACATCTCCATTGCAGATAATCACTGGAGGAAATCAGAAAGACAAGGGTGTCACCAAGACCAGGATTTTTGTTGTTGTTGTTGTTGTTGTATGATAAGAATTTGGACCTCCTCACTCCCACTACTGTAAACTAAAAAAAAAAAAAGAAATCCATCCTTTCCCTCTTCAGTTAAGTGGGAAAAGCACGAATCTGGTTCTTTTCCTTTACTCAACTGTGGGAAACTTGGGTTTGCTTTCCAGTTAAAAGCAGGCTCTTCAGTGTACTTCACAGTGACCTCTTCACAAGGGGCTTGTATCATTTCTTTAAATGCCCCTACACTAAAAATAGTTCTGCTTCCTAAATATGAGCATTTAGCAGTTCCAGGCATTCTGAGATTCTGCATACCACTTTATTTTTTTTTAAACTGGCAACATTTATTTAACCAGCAATTAAAAAAAGGAGGCCCAGCCGCTCCAGTGATTCTTCCCAGAGGGTCTTAGATGTTTATGAAACACAATGAAAACAATAAAGTGGATAAAATCATGCTATTCCATCAAGTCCTTGGCAAGACTTCCCAACCAAGAATAAATTGGCATGGTATGGTACAGTCAACAGATTACACAATGGTTTACGGGGTCACCAATAATAAGGGGTCACACACTCCTTAAAGAGCTACAATGTACATTAAGTCACTTGCTGAAAGGGAAAGAGCAATGCTTGATCCTGAGCTTCTTGGACCATATTCTAGCTGCCACAGCATGAACATGCTGCAGGGGTAGGAGAGGACAGAAGGCACCTCTCCCCTTCCCCTGAGCCAGGAAGGGCAGTGACTATGCTGCACAAGCTGGCTAGGGGAGTTCAGCACCCTGAAGGCAGCAGCAGAAAGCCAGGCCAGGCAGGGCTCTTTTATTTCTGCACACGAGAGGAAAACACATGCTATGTCCTTTTAGGAGCAGGACAGTCTCCATGCCCCAGTGAGGCCCAGCACCACCATCCCTACCACCACTTCCCAAAAGTCCCATTCCTCACTCCATGCTCTCCAAGGAAACTGGCTCCATCCCAGAAGCAAGATATGAGTTCCATGTCAGTCTAGTCACTCTTAACAGTGGCTAGACTGTAGCTAACTTTAAAAGGTACTTGACTATACCTGTGATAACTTGATAAAGTCATCACCATTGCTTTAAATGTGTTGCAGTTTTCCTTTAAATAACTAATCTTAAAGCAAGAGGGAAATGAATGGTCAAACCCATAAATCTTACTCTTACATGTCAACTTGGTAACAGATTTCCGCTATGGCACCAGCATAACCTGATCACCACAATGAAAGTTAAATTTTGGTCCTCCTAAAACATAAATGATTTCCTCAAATCTCACCTTAAATGCATGATACTCCTGCCTT
Source organism: Pardalotus punctatus (assembly GCA_013400915.1). Classification (NCBI taxonomy): domain Eukaryota; kingdom Metazoa; phylum Chordata; class Aves; order Passeriformes; family Pardalotidae; genus Pardalotus; species Pardalotus punctatus. The sequence goes on along the minus strand of VZTX01021822.1, from coordinate 1,490 downwards.
TGCTCTGTCAACTTCTCCTTCCACTATATGGAATATTTTTGTCCACTGACTATAAATTAATCATGTAAAAACAAAACATTCTTAAGTCTTAAAGGCAAATCAACCTCACTTCAAATCATCCTATCATCAAAAATCAGACCACAACTAACAGTTGCAACCTTCATCTTCCACTGGTTTTGATCACTCTAGATATTTTTATTTGATTATTTAATATATGTCTGAAGTTAAAGTCTGACTAGCCAGCACAAAAATTAAAAAAAAACCTATTTGCTAGTCAGTGCAGGGTGTAGAAAACACTACTACTGACATACTCCATGCAATAATACTATGCGCCCGGCTTCATTCTGCTTGACAACTAAATTCAAAGTACATTTGAGTGATAAACCTGGAGTGAACACAAGAAGGCTCTCTCATATGTAACCGCTACTCTTTGGTTGTAGTGACCTTAGTAACGCAAACATTTGGTACCAAGCCAAGAGCAGGACATCTGATTTTCCCACCAAGTGAACTGCTGCAGAACTCCCTCAGCTCTTCAGCCAAAACTGTCCTGGGATCCTAAAGTCTTCCGCCGGAGTCCAGGTGGCTCCTCTACTCTTTTCAACATGCACACAAACACCGCAGCCGGCTGGAGCGAGGATGAGAGTGGGCATTGGAAGAGCAGCGCTGCAGCTCCCTGTCTCCCCCAGCTCAGAGCCCCACGCTCGGCGCGCTGGCTCCGTTGGAGCACCCCGGTCCGACCGAAGTGGTCCCGCTGGCTCTGTCCCTCCGCGGTGTCTCTGCCCTCGCCACCCACGCAAAAAGCAGCGTCCCGCGGGGCACGGCCAGCGCGGGAGCACCGAATCCCCGCTCTGCCCGTGCGCAAGGACCCTCTGCCCATCTGCGCTCCCCGGGGCAGGGCAGGGCAGGGTCACGCAAGGATCGGCACAGCCTCCGGCGGCTCCGCTGCCGCGGGGGCTCCGCGGTCGGGGGACCCGCAGCACCCGGCGAGCCCCCGCCGCCCGCTGCCGCCGCGCATCCCCGGCCACCCCGCTGAAGCGAGGCTCTCGGCGCGCAGGGACGGCCACCCGGAGCACGAGCGATCGTTTCTCCCCCCAGTCCCGCTCCCCTGCCCGGGTCCCCAGAGGGGACCACCGCCCGGCAGCGCGACTCCCCGGCCCTTACCGAGG
>VZTX01021820.1:112662-124189 GCA_013400915.1 Pardalotus punctatus | reverse complement strand
TAACATCACCCCAAGACATTACAGTAAATGAACCTTCTAAGCAAATGGCTGGATGCAGTGGAAATTGGTACTTGGCTGCAGCTACAGTTGGTACTTGGTACAGCTGATAAACTCTGAACTCAGAGAAGTATGTGAATAAGGGTCAGAGAGAGAGAAAAAAGTTCAGAACACAGCTAGACACTGAAATCTGACTGGAGCCAAGAACAAAAGTGTGGAGTATGGGTATTCAGAAAGCCTCTAACACTTAGTCACAGCTCTATTCTATCACATATTTATTGCAGTTTGTTCAACCCTCCCTGAGCAGAAATAATGGATTGTGGGGATCCATAAACTTCAGGGGTTTTCAAATATTTCCTGTCCTTTGCTATTTTTCAAAACTTTTGCTGTTAAATTTTAAGACCCCTGCCTTCAAATCCTCTCTGGAGTCCTGCTCTGGTTTCATTGGTAACAAGTTGTGGGCCAAAATCACTATTTCTAAACAGTTTTCATTTTGCTTTACTCCCTGATCTGCAACTTGGTCCTTCTCTTGTTTTCATTCTCATTTCTTTTTATTTAGTGTATTGCTTCCTTGCTGAGTCCATTTACGTTCTCACTGCAAACTGATTCTTACCCAAACATATACACAGAAAATCTTTCAAACTGCCTTTCACTACTATTCCTTCTGCAGTGTAACTATTCCCTCACTCATGTTTCTTTTGCATGCTCATAGTGAAAACTCTTCCAGAGGGGGACATAGATATTTGTAAGTGCTCTCAATAATACCCAGAGAGCACCTGCCAAATTATTTTTTTAATTAAAAAACAGAAAGGGTAGTACTCAATTATTTCACTTTTATTCAAAGTAAAAAACAAACCAAACCTAAACCAAAAAACCATCACCACAAGAATAAAACCCCAGCAAAATCAGTCTTGAATATTAATTGCAAGTTCATGAGTTTTAGTAAGTGACATGAAGTAATAGTAGTGCCATTAGTATCTAACAAGAAGTCTTCCTCAGCACAATTAAGGCATCTTTACTGAATCTCTGGCACATTTACGTAGTCATGCATCCTGTTGATACAGTTTGAAACAATGAGGACAACATGAAATCATGTGAACCAAGTGACAGCATTTTTTAAAACTTCAATTTGATGAAATATAAAATCCATTGCTGGGAAAATGTTAGAAAACAACTCAATTTCAGAAAACTGAAGAGGTGTCTGTTAATAGCTATGGATATTCTCTATTTAAAACACCATAAAAGTGTAAAACAGTAAGAGTTAAACCAAGTATTATTTGAATTTATATTACCTTTCTACCTTCGCTGCTGATCATTTTAAATAATGTCTTGTAGAACAGATGTACAACGGGAAGCTTAATAGGGATACTGTTTCCATAACAACAGGTAGCATTTGAACAAAAACGCAATATAAAGTGGTTACTATTCTTCACAGTACATAAAAGCAGTTATTCAAAATAAGGAGCACCATGACACTAAAAAAACAAATTAAGGCAAAGGGTGCTAATGATTCTGTTCCGTATTTAGTAAATGTTTTACTAGTAAATACTTGAGGAGCAGCTATAAGAAGCCAGAATATTTATGGTATTGTCCATGTCAAATTAAATCATGACCTGAAAGAGAAGATTTTTTCTAATATACAATTAAATAAAAAGACAGTCACACTCAGATAAGCTACAGAAAGAAGTACTCTAGTTAGGTATAAATTGGCTCACACAATGAATAAATGAAAGGTCTAACTCTGCCTTCAGTGGAAGTCTTTATTTTCAACTTTTTAATTTGCACTCGTAGAACGGGGTGTTAAGAGTTAATACTCTCTTTTCTGTTTTTGACCAACTGCATTGTACTTCATAGACTTTGTGGTATTCTGAAAATGCAATGATTTTCTAGATGTTATTTTACCTCCAGGGTATATATTTTTGATTTATTTACAAAATTTAAGTTTCTGTTCATTTTTTCATTTAATAATTCTATATATCAATGATGGGAAATTAAAATAAGAATGTTCCAACACCATACAATGATCTTCCACTTTGTTTGCATTTTGGTGGGGTTTTTTTTGTGTTGTTTTTATTTGTTGGTTTGTTTGTTTGTTTGTTTTTATGTGGTTGGTTGGGTTTTTATTATTTGTTTGGGGTTTTTTTGTTTGTTTTGGTTTGTTGTTTTCCTTTTTTGGCATGTGTTTGGTGTTGTTTTCTTTGCTTTTAGGGAAAAATATTTTTGTTGAATTTATAAATTTTCTATCTTATGTATTATGAAATGTACAAATCAGATGGAAACGGAGTTTAAAAGTGTAATAGGATCTGACTCATCAGACATTTCCCAAGGTAGATTTTGGAAATTCAGCCTACTTGAATGATTCTTATGTCACATTGACACAGCAAAACTAAAGTAGCTGTGGCTTTAGTGACATTTGAGGGCAGTTTGATGCAAAAAGAAGGATATTCTGTATCTTTTCAATTAAGAGATATATCTGTTGCTAGTGTCGTTTCATTAGAACTCTAAATTTCAAGTGCATATCTTTCTGACTCTGATCTTACTTCATCATTAAGATAAAACTAACCTTTTCATGCAAGTGACTAGTTTACACTCATCTTGGGGACAAATGCTGGAAAGCTTTAAAAAGTTCTCAAGTTCCCAGAGACTCCCACTCCAAAAAAAAAGGAGATATTAGAAAAGGGATTACTATGAAATCTTTATGATATTAACCATGACTGGTCTATTCCTTCTGAGCTTCTGCTTTCTAAACTATATTTTGCAATTAAAAGTAGAAGCCTTTGCAGACTTCTGCCTACTTTTCTGCATTCACAGTGCCACACGCTTCACATAAAAAGCTCTTGATATACTAACAGTATATTAGTTAAAGATGCTCCTCTCAACATAGTGTGGAGGCCTGATAATTACACAAGAGCAGATAATCAGGAAACGAACAATCGAAAGTTGACAAAGTACCATGCCCAGATTAATTAACACATTCCCAGGTACTAAAAGGAATAGAAACAAGAAATAAAATAGCATCTATTTTGGATGGTGGAGTTGTTTAAAACAGAGGTAATGAATAGTGTCCACAGGATATGAATGCTATTGGAGTGTCTCCATTTAAGAAGCAGATCAAGGCATTTATGAGACTTTTGTCAGTGCTATGAATGACCATGAGAAATGTTTGAAATATTTAAAAGCGTATCATTTAGTATAGGTACCCAAAGATTCACATTTTTCATAGCTCTCTGATTTTAGCAAGGCAGTTTGCAGATTGCCCCATGACAAATGACCACAAAATGCAAACGTTTGTTATTAAGAATATTGACAGTGATAAATTTAAATTAATTTTGAACTGAATGATTATTGCTTAGAATGAAATGTAATGTGGACTAAAGTATTACCAAGAACCTTTCTGTCATATATCTTTCACTTCAAGATTATGTGCAATTAAAATCAATTGTGAGAATAAATTTGTTATTAAGAAAATCTTGGGGTTTGGCATGCAGAGCAATTTTAAATAAAACTGTAGAGAATAGTAATTAGCAAATGCTCTTAAAACTACTGATGATTATTTAGCAAATATGGCAAAGTATGTAGAAATAGAAAAGAGGGCAATGTCCTGAGCCAAAAGACTAAGACTGAATTACTAGTAGTTAATTTTAAAACCCAGTGAAATCACATATAAAGAAGTGTACACTGCTTGTGTTATTATGAATGAAAATATGCCACTGAGAACTTTGGTCAACTAAATTTGGCACATATTGCATATCTTCATCTGAAAGAAATTGATTAAGCTTAGTTTCCATTTAGGTTTTTATGGTTACTTTTATTTTTGTTTGTTTTGTTTCTGGAACAAGAGTAGTATTAAAAAAAACCACATTGGCAGCAAAACTCCGGAAAAAAAATAAAAGTCACAATTTTGAAAGGAGTATTTAATTAATACAATTTTATTTCTTTTGTGTAAAAAAAAATTAAGAGAAGTGGCCAAAAAATTTCAATTATGTGAAAAAAATCTCTCCATCAAAACAAAATTCTTAGATACTCTGGTACTTAAGGATTAAGTTAATAATTCAACAATTAAATTTTGAGAACATTATTTTTTCCTACCTTTTCTTGAAGGAATACGTAAAGAAAATGGGATGCTTTGATAAAGAACTTACCAAAAGTCAACAGGTAAAAATGCCAAACCACCTAAAATACCTCCAAAGCCTGAGAAAGCTGTGATTGGACCATCCCTGGAGTCTCTAATCTAAATTTCTAAGTGGCATAAAATTGTGTTTTCATAAAACACTGACTTGATGTGTATCTACTTCATTGGAAACAAAGTAGGAAAAGAGTAAGATGCTTACTTTCCCATTAAATATATAACAGTCAAGATTAAAGTTTTTGGTTTAATTCATGCAAGATGGGCAGCATCATTATCACATTTCATGAAAGAATTTAACTTGAATTTAATGCAGTCACTTCATGTTGCCTGAGATTCCTGTTAAAGTAAAAAATATATGCTCATTTAAATGAATGTGAAATTGGCAAACACAGGATTCCTGTTTTCACTTAACAATTTTAAACAATAAATTTTACATGTGAACCTGTACCAATTAATTTTGGTGAAATAAAACCGATGCCTAAATATTTTTAGATTTTTCATATATTTGTATCTTTGTAGATTTTTAATATATCACTGTACAATTTCTAGCACTTTATTACACTTTAGAACAGAGTTACCCTTTCTCACACATTATGTCACACTTGAAATTCTGTTTAGTCTTACTTTCAAGGAAAAGAATTTCTAACAAGAACATCCTGTTTTACACCAGCATCTGGGAGACATAACAAGACAGAGGCCTAAGAACCCCTTGGAGGGACTCCAATGGGGCAGATTCAAGGATGGGTTACCACAGCAACTGTTCTCCTATTGGATGTACTTGCTAGATACACTGAGTAATTAAACTTATAAAAATTGTGGAAATTTGATCCTGCACATGTCCATAGCAATAATCTGTGTACCTGAACCCTTTCATTAAAAGACTGCTTTTTATGTTATTAATTCCAATATTGTTCGGCAAGTTTTTTTAAGATTTTAGGCAAGAAAACAAAATCTCTCAAGCAAATGTCAACAAATCACATAAAATTATTAATCTACTTTAGGCAACAGAGAGAAAAAATTATTCGTAATAACATTTTACAAAATAGATTGCTAATACTTTATCTGCTTCTATTTCCCTCTAAGAAAATAAAAAATGAAAACACAGCACTTGCTGTCAACCAGTAATTATTACATACTGTTAAGAAAAATTAGCTCCAAAAAGAATGTAAAAAAGTAACTTATTATTAAAAAAGTAGGTGACTATTGTATATGAGAAAGATTTTAAAAAAGAGTAGGAAGAACCCGGTGTTAAAATATAAAATATAGATTTCAGATAAAAACGAGGGATCTCAGGTCCTGAAGTAATGACTACTTATGGCATAATTAAAGTAGAATTCAAGTTTTGACTTAGAAGAGTATACATAAGCAACAAAAGTTTCACTAGGTAATGAAACACACTGATTTTGAGGAAAAAAAACCCAGGTTTTTGTTGAATGGGTCGGGATTGGAGTGGGAATTGTAGTGGGAGTGGGATTGTTGAGTGGGTAGGGATGTGAGAGGGGAAAAAAGCCAACATCATGTCAAGTATTCGAACTGCTAAAACCCGTAATGGAAATCTTCTCACATACCAAAAGAATATCACAAAAAACTGTAGAACACATTGTCTTTGGGGAATATATCAGTCATGCAAAATACCACAAAGCAATGGTCAAAAATATTTAACATATAGCAAAAGAGCATAATACCTTAAAAAACCCCCAAAAAACCAATAAAAATGCAGACACCATATTTTAAAAATAGTATCAAAAAGCACCTGTTAAGAGACATAGAGTCAATGATTTACTAATTTCTTAAAAGTTTAGAAAAAACCCCAGAACAAAACCCCCTGTATTTTGACAGTCATGTGATAAAGAAGACAGGATTATGAAAACTATTATGTTTAGGACTGAAACTGTATTCCCATCCTGCAGCACAGCAGAAATTTTGAAATAAAGCTGTAATGTTAAAGCCCTTGTTAAGTTTGCTGGTGACACAATACAGAGAGAGTCACCGATACCCCAGAGAGCTGTGCAGCCCTTCAGAAAGACCTCAACAGGTTGGAGAATTGGGCAGAGAAGGACTTAATGAAGTTCAGCAAAGGCAAGTGCAGGGTCCTGCACCTTGGGAGGAATAACTGCAGGCACCAGGACAGGCTGAGGATGGACCTTCTGGAAAGCAGCTCTGAGAAGAACTTTGGGGTGCTGGTGGACAACAAGTTGATCATAATCCAAAAGCTCCCTGGAAGCCAAGCAGGGATCCTGGGGTGCCTTAGGAAGAGCATTGCTATCAGGTGAGGCAGATGATCCTCCTCCTCCACTCAGCCCTGGTGAGGCACATCTGGAGTGCTGTGTCCAGTTCTGGGCTCTTCAGCATAAAGCAGACAAGAAAGTACTGGAGCAGATCCAGCTGAGGGTTATGAAGATGGTGAGGGAACGGAAGCATCTCACTTATGAGGAAAGGTTGAGGGAGCTGGGCTTGTTTAGCCTGGAGAAGAGATGACTGGGGGACCTCATCAATGCATGTGATTATCTGAAGAGGGGAGTTGAGTATGGACCAGGTTCTGTTTTGGTGCTGCCAAACAGCAGGACAAAAGGCAATGGGCAAAAACTGATGTACAGGAAGTTCCGCCTGAACATGAGGAAGACCTTCTTTTCTGTGCTGATGAATGAGAACTGGAACAGATTGCCCAGAGAGTGTGTGTAGTCTCCTTCACTGGAGATATGAGAAAGCCATCTGGAGACACAATCCTGTGCCATGTGCTTAGATGACCCACTCTGGTCCCTTCCAGAGTCACCCATTATCCGATTCTGTGAGTCTATGATGCATTGGCCATGAAAAAAAAAAAAAAAAAGACGATGAAGCAGTGTATGTAACTCTTGCTAGAAATACAGGAATTTTGTTCCTTTTCCTATTCAGAAAGATTTAAAAAAAAAACAGAAAGAACAAAGGGCTTATGTTATTTTTTAAAAATTGATACTTAAGGCCCCATGTATAAATTTCGTTACAGATTTTCATAGGAGAAATGGAGGCTGTGCCAAGATTATTTGTAGGCAACTTTTGACTGAGGTTTCATTCAGATCCAAATTTGAACTGTATTATGGAGGATATTGAAATCAATTTTCCAATTTGGTCTCACCTCTGACTGTGACTTTTCCCACAACTGGAAAAATAAAACCAAATCAAGCAATTTGTTAGTAGTGCAAATATTGTATTGGTGACAGCTAGAAGGATGCATCAAATCATTTTTTCAACAACTTTAATGAAAAATGTACAAGTATTTTTACAACAAACACTTTTTAAAAAAATCGTCTTTTAAAAAAGGGGGTTTGTTTGTTTACACTTAAACATTATTTCCTATGTGGAAGAAAACCTATTTCTTTCTAAACATCCTTAGTTAGCTGGGGTTTCTACACATCCATCTCTAACATTTCTAATGATTCCACATATTTCTGTTTTACACCTATTCATTTAGCAGAAGAGGAGAAGAAAAAATAGTGCAAATAAAATGATACAGGATTTTTAGGGTAAAGGCAAATAAGCAATATCTTTGTTGACCATGTATGGTATTACTTTTTCCTGAAAAATACATCATCTATTTTACTTCTCTCTGTCACTTTTGACACAATCCAAACAGTTTTCAGATTCACTATCTGAAAATCTGTGATTTTGCAGTACCACATAGAATTACATGAAATTAACACCAGTAGTTTTCCCAGTATTTCCTGTAGTAAGAAGAGACACATCTTCTTCAAACATGCGAAACAAGAAATAACTATTGTTTATATAAGAATGTTAGTGCTTTTAAATTTTTTTGTATATATCTTGGAAGACAAAATTCTCTACTTCACAAAGTCAAGGTGAAGAGCCTCTGTTTCTGCTCACAGTCAAATCTGAAGGATGCTTTCAAAAGTTATACTGTGCAAGATTTTCAAATGTGAAAGATTAGAAAGATTCTGAAAATCCATCTGGGATCAAAAATCATGGTTGATTCTTAGACAGAAATACGCTTACATTACAACATGCATCCAAAAATAACTGACTTACCTAGTTGTAATAAAACAGAAAAAGCTTTATGTTGGCTAAGTGACTCTGTGTCTTCAAAACAACACACAAATATAAGAGTCTAATAACGTGATGCAATAGAGATAATGAAAACTCATCTTTCAGATATTACTGCTAAATTGAAAGTACAGCTTAAACAGATTTTCCAGTCTGTGATGAAACTTTTTGGCTTGAGGAATAATGCTTTCTTAGCTCTTTCCTGGGGCCAGTGATAAGAAAATGAATTTAAAATTTTGCAATGCATTAGATACCTAAAAACAAATGTATGGTGTTTTGCTCCAGTTGTAAAATAAATTTTGGGTTACTTGGAAGTAAAGGTTAGATTCTTCCCTTTTGTGGATCCTGATTTAGGATTCTGCTAACTATGCCAGTTTGTCACAAATAGGTGATTTAGATTTCTGAAAGAACCACTGTAAAAGGTAGAAGCAAAATTAGTTTCAACATGACGTTGTAAAACTGTGACTTAGCACAGCTCAATGGCAAGGTTCACTTGGTCACTCACAACATGGAAGAACATATGAATGGAAATTGAGTTAGAATATAACAAGAATGATTGACACAGAGACCAGAGACACAAAATCTCCTGGGGAGATCCCCGCCATGCAGCCATACTGCCTGGCAACAAGAGCACAAAGAAGGCTCACTTAGGCTCTCATATTTATGGAGCAAAGTGGTTGGCTCATAGACAATTTGCCTACAATGGGAAAAATGTGCATGAGGTTATTTGTGCCCACAATTTTTGCAATAATGACACTTGGAAAACCCACTCACTATTTTGGTGTTAATTGCATGATAGGTGTTCCAAGCTCATGAGCATAAGTGCTCACNAGGATTCTGCTAACTATGCCAGTTTGTCACAAATAGGTGATTTAGATTTCTGAAAGAACCACTGTAAAAGGTAGAAGCAAAATTAGTTTCAACATGACGTTGTAAAACTGTGACTTAGCACAGCTCAATGGCAAGGTTCACTTGGTCACTCACAACATGGAAGAACATATGAATGGAAATTGAGTTAGAATATAACAAGAATGATTGACACAGAGACCAGAGACACAAAATCTCCTGGGGAGATCCCCGCCATGCAGCCATACTGCCTGGCAACAAGAGCACAAAGAAGGCTCACTTAGGCTCTCATATTTATGGAGCAAAGTGGTTGGCTCATAGACAATTTGCCTACAATGGGAAAAATGTGCATGAGGTTATTTGTGCCCACAATTTTTGCAATAATGACACTTGGAAAACCCACTCACTATTTTGGTGTTAATTGCATGATAGGTGTTCCAAGCTCATGAGCATAAGTGCTCACTGGGTCACTCTGCCCCTTTGTGGTTTTCCTAGAGGGATTCTTGGCTCAGCTATGGCTTGGGACTTAATACCATCTGCAATCTGTACAAACAGCCGTTTGTTTGGTTAAGTGTCCAAGTCCATCTGTCGTCTTATTGTTTGTATCACAATTATTATGGTTGATTTATTATTGTATCATCACTATATTTCTATCATTATCATTTGCAAGTGATTCCATTGTACTTCTAAGACTTCTAGGATAAACTTTTAAAAATGTTTTGACCAACTACTGTGAATATATTTTTTTCTTAGTTGTTTTGTGAGATATGAATCATCAAAACATCTTCAGACCTGAACGTGACATGAATAAAATTGTGGAAAACACCACGCAGCCTGGCCTACCCTCCCTTTTTTGTCCTGTTCTTCCCTGTCCTACCTACCCCAGAGGAGCCCCCCCCACCCCACCCCAATTTCCCTGCTCTGTACCATAGCTCCACTTTTAACTGAAACTCAGTCCAGGGAGATCTCTTTATTTGGGATGCTGATGTAGAAACATGATGCACAGAGCAAGTCTGGGTCTGACTCAGATGAAAATAAAAGCTGTGGAAACACTTGTGAGCACACTGCCTATGGATCTGTTTTATTTCTTTTGGCTTTAGATTAAACAATCCCAGTGAATAAAGGAATTTTTTTGAGTAGCAATTAAGGTCATTTGAATGTAGAATTTATGAAACTACCAGAGCAAATTGTTTAGGCAATCATATAAATCTCTGCAAGCGCTCAGACAAGAGAAGCAAAATTAAGCAAGCTTAATCTTCATTATGCATATTTCTCTCTCTAATAATTTTCAAAATTCTTTTGTTGTGTTACAAAAATATTAAATATATAAATAAAGAAGGTAAAGCCAAAGGCAGGGAGGTGAGGGAGGTGCATGGTAGCTAATGCCAGAATCAATGCATAGTTCTGTATTTAAAGAAAGATTGGAGACAGACAGGAACATGTTATTCTTCAAGCTGGAGTTGCCCAGAGATGCACATGAATAAAACTAGCATTTACACACATCTAATTAGAGACACTAGTACCCTCTTCAATAATTGACCACTATGTCTCAAAATGACTGCATGTGATTATTTGGATTCTATTTCAATTTACTGGTAGTAGCCACCTCAGAATCATTCAGTTTATTGTGTTCTTTGTTATCACTGTGTCTTCAATGCAAGCACTTTCATTTTCAGTGTCGTCTGTCCAAAAGAGCTTATTGGTAAGAACCTTCCCTTTATAGATCACTGTTCATCACCCAGAATTATATTTAGTGTAAAATCTGTTAAAGTGCCTCAAACACTCTACCACACAAACTTTGATTAAAAGTTATTTCTGATTTCACTCACTTTGTCGTGGTCTTTTTACCCTAACTTTCCTTCTGAGCCATGTATCTTTGAAAAATGTTTAACAGAGGAATAATACTTAAGTGTTTAGAAGTTTTTCACTGACTTTTTTTTCAGAAACAACTAATTCAGTAGATCCTTTTAAGTCTTCACCTGTGATCTTTTCTTTTCAAAACGTGAAAGTATTTTGAATGTAGTTTGTTTGTTCATTTATTTGGTTTTATTGGTTTTTGTTGTTGTTGCTTTGGTTTGGTTTGGTTTTTTACCACATTTTCCTTCTAATACATACGTTAATGAACTTTTCCCCTGACTTCCCTAACAGTGTAATAGCTATTCCTGATATTTTACTGTCATTTCAAAGACAAAACCCCCTTACTTTTGAAGTACTGGTGTATTTAAAACTTTCCAGTCTTTTGACAATTTAGATACCTTGGGAAATGCAATGTTTGTCATATCTCTTGATAAAGGGCATGTGAATAAATCTCAGATGAGATTTAGAATTTTGGACCTTTCAAACACACTTCCTACAGAAAAAAAATCTGAAATTCTGCGCTGAATCAAGTATTTCTTTTTTTTTTTTTCTGGAAAATGCGTTGTTTTGGGGTCCTTGGAGGGTTTATTTGGTTTGATTTTTTGTTTGTTTTTTTTTGGGTTTTTTTTTTTTTTTTTTTTTTTTTTTTTTTTTTTTCTT
>VZTX01021820.1:88514-112651 GCA_013400915.1 Pardalotus punctatus | reverse complement strand
TTTTTGTGGGTTTTTTTTTTTTAATTATCTTTTTTTTTTTTTTTTTCAGATGCTTCTCCTTTGAATCCTATTTCAAAGAAGCATATTCATAGTTCTAGATAGTGCCGACATTACCCTTCTCTAGAAAATTCATGCTAAATACTCTACCAAATTAACATTGAATTCCAAGACCTGAGGAGGTTCGATCAATTTCAGTGACTTGTTTTTAAGGTTGAGTTAATTGTTATAGGGAGCCAATTACATTCTTTGGACTTAGTTTCATGGACAAAATTTGTGACTGTAGTAGCTTGTAAATGATCCTGTTGAATTTAATTTTGAAAGGGATCCACAATTTCCTAACTGACTGGTATTAGTAAAGTAACTAAGGAGAATTAGAGTTTATGAAAGTAGTCCCAGATGTTTTCACTGGTCACCACCCTGTTTATAATAGAAAACCAGGAATTTCAAACTGCCCACAGGTAAGAACCAAAGGAGAATGAAGGATTATAATCATTCTGGCATATAGATTCCTGATATATATCATTGGACATGATTGGAATATTTTTTAATAAACAACATTGATTATGGCCAGGGATGTTTGTGCAAGCTGTGTGTAACAACTTGAGAGAAGCTTGTTATTTGTAAATTCCAAGGTCCAGAATGAATCTGAGAAACCTTTCAGTCCACCACTAGCAAATACATGGGAGATTTTTTTCTTTTGATTATAGTAAAAAGAATCCAAGAGAAAAACAGGGTTATTCCAGGTGGTAGATGGAAGGCTGAAACTTTCAGAATTCAGATAACACAGTTTATGAAGGCAGAATAACTAGTCCATATGATTAAATGAGACTTTTCAACTGAGGAGGAACACAGAGAATCTATTTGGTTTTTGTAGGAGTTGATTTACTATTTCACACCTGCTGTGTGGGACATGAGGAGGCCTATCCCAAGTAGGGAATCCTGTTGAGAAACAACATATTTTTAGATAGTTCTGAGTCTTATGACATCAATGTAGATAAACAGCCTTTACCGGCTGAACACCCTAACATTTTCCACATCCTTTTATTAAATCCAATTAGGAGTGCTGGGTACAAATATGGTCCTTTCATGATGAGATCCATGTTGGAAATTGCAAGAAACCCAATATAATATCTTCTATGGCCCACTGAGGAAACTTTTTTTTGGTGGTTTTTTTTGAAACACTATGTATTGAAAATAGTTTGACAAGGGTTTTTAGGGAATATTCAGACAATATTGTTTCTTACATAGGTTCTAATGAAACAATTCTGGTCATGTGTCTTAAGATTATTATATTAATTAAAAATGTGATAGACGTAACTAGAAAAATATGAATTAAATATTAGAAATTTATACTTTGAGCTATTATGGTTTAACAAATGATCTTAACTCTACTTGTTTTGACAAACAGTGTTTTGCAAAGCGAAAATTAAATCTTCTATGTGAAATTTACAGCTAAGATTTCAAAACAAGCTTGGATTAAATTCCAAGATAGCTAACATATTTTGGGGTTTGAAGTTATATGTACAAAAAGACCTTTGATAGCCCTGTGGTAAAGAGTTCTGATGAATTATCACCAACTACCTTATATTAGTTTCAAAGACATAGCAGAACATCAGAGTTAATTTACTTCTGCCATGGTCAAAAATGGTTGTTATTGTTCTTCTACATGATCTACTGCAGTTAAGGTTACATTCTGAATAACACCAGTAAACACTGCTGTAGAAGTGTCATATTTCACTGTCTATGAATGGCAAATCTGTCCCATCAAGAGTATGACATTAGATCTGTGATGGAACTGAGTATGTCTTGAATAAATTAACATGAAGAATTTGATTCTGGAATGAGGATGCTTCTAGATTAGCTAAGGGATTTCTTGACAAATAGGTCACCTAATTGTGAAAAAGAAAAAACATATGAATGCAATGTAACATTCTAATATACTCTTGACACAGTTATATGTAAAGAACCTCCATTTATTCAGACGACAAAATATTTCCTGAAGCTGGTTCATTTTCTTTTGATTGCAGATCCCAGAAATATGGAGCATGGTAACAAAAGTGTAAAGATTCCCTGTTTTTAATGTGAAAGGACTGATTCTGAGCCTTTTTTGACTGGGTACTGAAAATTGGATCACTGTCTGCCCCGCTGTAAGCGCATGCATCTGGACTAAGAACTCCAAGACATATGGATGTGGTACTAACTGCATAGGCACGCCATGTGTTCCTGGCTACAAGAAACTGACATGCTTAAATTGTGCTAACCAGCCTTTGAAATTTTGCGCAGATGAGACAGGGAACATCAAACTAGAAAGAGAAGATGATTGACTGTTGGACAGTTGAAATCTCAAGATGCCTAGTGTCAGATATTCAAAATTCAGTGAGACATCTTTCTTGCTGATGAAAATGCTGAGGATGTCAACTATGTACAACAAATCCCATGGGGATATATTAAGGAACATGATCCACATAAATGAGAATTCATTAACTCTGTACATATACTAGTTATTTGGTTACTTTAAAGTTATAGTGGGGTATTTGGGCATGTACTCTTGTGTGATTTATTTAATATACTGGCAGGATTGTTAGAAAATGAACAAGTGAATCCATACAATAGATCCAGATTAAGCATTTGGTGGAGTGGGACATCACCCAAGCTAATTGCTATGACAAAGCTAATTTCAGGCTTTGGATAAAGTTTTTCAGACATTTTGCCAAGGCTAAAAGCTCAAATACTGTTCTGACTGTTAGGAAGTGATGCAGGAAAAAAAAAAAAAAAAAACAAATAAAAAACCAAACCAGGATTCAGTATTTTCCATGAAATATTGATGAGAAGAAATTGCTAAGTTTTGAATAAATTATACTGTACACAAACTGTTGATTTCTGAAGCTTTGTTTTTCCTTTAGAAATAAAAATAATTTCTTTACAGCTGTTACTAATTTCTGTATCCGTAAGTCACAATTCATGACAGGAAACCTGGAAGTAGCCTGTGAGGTTTGTTGAGCTGGCTAGAAGCAGCTGATGTTAAGAGAAAAATGTGATTCCAAATAAAAGTGAATAAAAAAAAGGGTCTTGTACATGAAGGATATAGAAGAGTTGTGAAAAACCTAAAAATGTTTTTCTTGGATGAGGCTTTAAGCAACAGCCACAGCCCCAGTACACACCATCACCTCCTCCCTGCTTCTCAATTTCCAAAAGAGAGAAAAATTTATATGAGACCCAGAGAATAAATATTTTAACCATGTCCCTGATCTAAACAATTAATTTACAAGGCTGTGTTTTTTTTCACGTAGATTGTGTGATCTAGACACAGCTTCACACATCACAGTGATCAAAAACATCTATCTCATAGAGAGCAATTATCTACATCAGCATGGTTCCTCTCTTAAAATGAAAATATTTGCTTTGTTCTGAAGGTTTTCTGTAACATGAATTTTAAACATAATATAAATTCAGAATTTAATTTAGATCTAATTTCCGTTTGTTTTTTCAGTTTTGCCTACAATGCACTCATGCTCCAAGGTACCTGCAGACGAGATTTTCTAGAAATAACCTGTTAATCTCTGAATTAAGTCTGTGAGTTTGAGCTGATTATTTGTTCTATTTTCCTTTCTAGATTGTCTAATTTTCATTTAAACATTAAAAGCATAACAGTCTTTTACATAGGAAACTTTTTACCAAACCTGTGTGATTGTTGCTTCAATGTTATTTATTTGGAGTTAGGCACTGAAGGGGTTAGGTGCCTTATTTTCAGAAGCAAATAATGCATACAGAGATGTGTAGCTCTTTAGACCATCATTGTACATATATTTAGATCACTATGTTGTTTTAAAACTAGGTTGAGCTGTGAATAAGGAACTAAATATTTTGATGTCTCATCTTCTCATGACAAAGACTGTAATAAGAACTGGGAGAAGCACATCTTGAGTCCCTACCTGTTACAATTGCAGGGAGAGCAGGAAATGTCAGGAACAAAAGCTTATGGCTTGAGGTTTGTAATTGTGATGGATGGAGATCAGGTGCTGCAATGAATTTTGTCCTCATCATCACGAAAATGCATTTCAAAACAAATTTGAGACCTAATCCCAAACTAGAAAGTAGCTGAATAAGTTTCAGAAAAATACTTGCCAACAAAATAGATAATATTGCAGTTCTTAATTCATGGAGAGAGCCACTGTAATTAAATCAAGACACAGTTACTTGCTCATATTTACTTCTGACCAGAGGCAAAGGCCAATAAATAGTAGGATAAACAGAAGAAAATAAGGCAGATGAAAAAGCCATGGAGTGAAATATATTTTCTGGATTAAACACAGAGCTTCTTTACTTTGTAAAATCTATTCACAACTGTATACTTTCCTAATCCTTATACATAAAATATATAAATTAATTTTGTAGGACAATTAAAATGAAATTTGTTTAATTTTCTGGTTTCCTAATGACTTTCATTGTTTTTATTACTAGGTTTAAAATTGCTGAAACCTGTCTTTTCTTAGTTCTTTTCCGTATTATTAGATGAAGATTTTTAACTTGCAATAAATGATTTCCTTCTAAGTGCTGAAGTGATGATGATCAGAAAAAAAGTGTGGAAAAAAAGTGTGTGAAAAAAAATGTGTTTATAGTTGTCTCTTCTACTTATAACTTGAAACATTGTGGATAATCCTGTTTCTTCACTCTCAATACAAAGCAAAATGTAGGCTACCAGCAATGTTGCAGTTACAACTACCAGCAATATCTCCCTGGTAGACTACCAGCGATGTTACAAAGTTTTCAAGTGTAATAGAGAAATAGAACTGTTAAGCCATTTATCACAAAGAAGTGAAGAAGACTAATAGACAGCAAAACTAGAGACACTGTGATATGTTAGAAAACGAGATTTCTTCAATATTGTTGCAAAGATGTTAGAGGGCACTGATGTGTCAGTTAAGCAAAAGGAGTTGCTTTATGCATGATCCCTTCATTGTAAGCGGCTTCAAAGCTGCCACTTCTTTAGTTGCTAACACAATTGGATTGTGGATCTGTCGTCTTGGGTCTGCTGAAAGCAAGTGGTGGAGAAATCATCATGTGATTTTACAGCAGGAGTCAGGAAAAACAGCTGTAATTGTGTGTACAACAATGTAGACAAGGCTCTTACATCCACTATGATGAGCTCCCCTGTGTAATTTCAACTATTAATAGGCTACCCTGTCTCCATTCCTTTACCTGATCCTGATGATAATTTGGAATATAGGTATTGAGACAAATGCCACTATAGCTTTAGAAAGGAAATCCAAGCTGTTGCTTTCTCCAGGAAAATAATGATAAAATGCCTACTTTTCACAGATGTCCCACTGAGCTTTCATCCCAAGGTTGTCCCATATCTCATATGACCAGTTTGCCCTCTAGCAGAAGCAACCTGCCAGGCATGGAGTGTTCACACAAATAAATGCACTGCAAGACACATTTAGAAGAAAGCAGGAGTTCCCTCCCCACCCCTCTCTGAATACACCAGAAGGGAGAACAAGAGTCAACATGGGGAATTCACACAAAGACACAGGAGAAACAAGCTGGTTAACAGTATTTCTCAGTAACTCCCACTCCCTGTTTAGGTATTTTCCAATAAAAAAATTAAAATATTTGATTTCAATAAGCAAAGGGGAAGGGGAATGCAAGAGACCAAGCTTATGCCTTTCCTGATTTTGATGTCTTCCAGATGAATTATCCGGTCCCAGAATATTTCTTCGCCTTTTGTGAACATAACAGATGTCATCAGATAAATTCTACAGTGGAAGTTGCTTAATGAAGAAATCTGTGTTTCAAGTGTTGCAAAAGATTACCTCACTCAATAAATAGGCAATGATAGGTAAATTCTCCACATTTCATAGGTGGAGAATATATAATAGATGGGTGGGTCTCATGAAATTTTACTGTATAGAAGATGTAATATTTTACCCTGTGGTGTGCTTGATTTGTAGAAACCTCCACCTTGCACCCTACACAGAATAAAAAATGTATCCTTTGTAAACTGGACTGTGTCTCTGTTTAGAGTGTTCCTAATATCAGCAACAGTTTTAGGTAGCTAACATACGCATACTTCCCTGCTTTGTGTACTGGACAATTCCTCTGCTCTTCCAAACATAGAACAAGGTACTCTATACTTGAGGGTAAATATAGATTTTTTGCATTAAGTTATTTGATGATATTAGTTTTAGTTTTGAAATGAAGCATTTTCCTAGAAGTTGGGTGTCATGAGGTCCATTCCCCTCGCCCCCCCCCCCCCCACACACATATATATATATATATATATATATATATATATATATGTAAGCATTTATAAAATAAAGCAATTCTTCTCTCACCTAGAGCAGCAAAATGATCTTGTCAAATCACATAAGCCAAATCCATTATGTAGCCAGGATAATTGGTTATATTTAAGTGTATATATATGTGACATCTTGGCTTGCAGCTTACCCAAACTGATGGTGTATCAAATCACTTAATGCTCTTTTTTATTTTAATTTTCCCATTCTATATAAACACTGCAAACTATTAAAAAGATTTTCTTGCACTCTTCTCTTTTTCTCAATATAGCTCACCACTGACATTACCAGTATAGCAAATGCCATCACAAATGTCAAGACCCTTTAACTTTGCATTCTTATTTGTCCTAGACAAGCAGCTGAACCACCTAGAGTTATTTTTATCCTCCTAGATTCAACCAAAATTTCTTTTCCTTTGCACAAGCCACGTGCTTCTTATCAGACAAGCAGACACACAATAAGGATATTTTTTGTAATTCTGTAAAAAAGAAATTACTTTTATTGCCAATCCAAAGTAAATCAAGCAAAAAGACAAAGAAAACAGGAGAGGTAGTTTAAGAATCTCTAGCAAATCCTTATCAACTATTCAGATCCCTAAAATTTTCTTAAAATGAGGAAATTTCCTAGATTACATTCTCAGAATATAAATGCCACTGGGCTTACCTTCAGGTAATTTTAAGTCATATATATACATATACATGTACATATACATATACATATGCATATATGTATATGTTACATATAATATTTGATATTATACTGATATTGATTTAAACAGGTTATACTTTGAGACAATGGTCATGATACAGATGTGCTGTGTGCTGACTTTTACTCAGTGTCTTGGCCAATCACTAATTCTTTCTCTTCTGGCAGACATTATTCTGAGTATATAATAAACAATGAATAATGTTAAACCATACAAAGATGTATGA
Organism: Pardalotus punctatus; assembly: GCA_013400915.1. NCBI lineage: Eukaryota > Metazoa > Chordata > Aves > Passeriformes > Pardalotidae > Pardalotus > Pardalotus punctatus. The sequence goes on along the minus strand of VZTX01021820.1, from coordinate 105,423 downwards.
TCCAATATCCTAGACTTTTTTCCTAATTATTAAATTCTTTCCAGCATTGGCAAAGCTACCTTTGTAATCTGAAAACTGGAATACTCAAGAGGACCTCAAATGATCTGAAAGATTAAAGCACAATCTGCAGATTGTCTCACATAATATTTCAGAATCTATTAATAATTTTTCTTTTCCATTGTAAACATTATTTTATTTAGAATTCATTTATTGCTGTGTAGTCAATTTCAAATCAGGATTTTATTTTCATGTAAGTAGTCTCATTCCTTTAACAACCTAACCAAATATTTTCTTGAGTGATTTACTTTGCCCCAGTTCAAAAGGTTTCTTCTCACACTTCAATATCATTCATTCTTCAGTTTCTTTTCCCATTTCCTCTCAGTTTCCTTCAGATCTGTTCCACTCCAACTATATCATCAGACTTACTCTTTTTCTACCTTAATTTTTCTATACTAGCGATAAATTGGTAATAGAGTCATAGGGTGGTTTGGATTGGAAGGGACCTTAAAGCTCATCTTATTCTACCCCCTGCCATGAGCAGGGACACCTTTTGCTAGACCAGATTGCTCCAAGCCTCATCCAACCTGACCTTGAACACTTCCATGGATGGGACATCCACAGCTTCTCTGGGAAACTTATTCCCATGCCTCACCACCCTCACAGTAGAAAATTTCTTCCTAATAACTAATTTGTTCTCCAGAGCAGGGGAAATATTACACACCTTGAAACTTGGTCAGATCAATGAAGAAATTATTCATACTCAAAATTAGTATTCACTTAATCATATCATTAGCACATAGCACAGGTGCAAACCTTGTCCTTTCAGAAATATGATAGTCAGCAGTTGAGGGTAGTAATAATCCTTAAGGATGTGCACATAAGAAAAAATTATGCTGATTAATACTGTTATAGAGCTTGTTTCTACCTCAGGTAAACAGTTAAATGTTAATCAGGAGATATTTTCACATTTTCTGTAGTTGTGATTTTCAATGCTGAGTTTTCATCCTCCCTATGATCAAAAGATATGGAGATGGGCCACATAGGCACAGTGAGAAGTCTGAAGGAAGCCAGATTGCTATTTAAAATTTCTATGTGGCTTTTAGACAACACTCTAGCCAAGGGCTATCTGAGCAAGGTGTCAGATTAGGGAGATGTGTACCTCTGATGCATCTTGACAGGATATTTCAGAGTGGGGAGGCAGAGCAGGGCATTGGAACACCATCACAGTAGCTCCCTGAAGGCAGAGATGCTATTAGTGATTCTATATTAATGCCACAAACAGCAGAAGCTATGTCAAAGGCTGAGATTTGCACATTTTCTGTACAACCGTTTGCAGTAACAGAGGCACATGTCCCTGTGATGCCAAGCATTGAAGCCTTCTGTGTCCAAAACTTCAGTTTTGGTATCTAGATGTTTTGGGTAAAGATTTGTTTTCCTTACGTATTTAATAATCCATAATTTGTTATGGATTATGCTGGTAGACTATAGCTCCATTAGCTGTTGAAGGTTTGTTCCAGAAAAAAAAACATACCAGGTTTATCATTGTGCTTGGATGATAAAAATAGCTGCACATACTGAAACTGTCAAGAGCTGCGAGAGCAACACTGGGTTTAGGATAACTAACTTTCAACAGCTGCTGAAACACTCTCCATATGTGTATGGAGTATAACCAGTATGCCAGGTTGCCAAACATCATGGGGGAAAGACAATAAATAGGGTTACCTGTCATCTTTTAAATTTTCATGTATATCATGGCCTTTCTGCTCCTTTTCATAATAAAAGATTCTAGTCAGATTCTGTTCTTCTTGAACAGAACATACATAAGAGCTGACTGAAAAAAATTTTTTAAAATTTTTCATGTTTGTTACAATAGACTAATCATTGTATATGTTCAGATTATTTCCCATTAAATTACAGAACTGGTAGTTGGCTGTTATGGTGAAGAGCAAATTATAATGTCCTAATATTTTTAACTGTTGTGGTTTTTTCTCCCCACATTAGATAGAAAAGTTTAATTCTGTTTCACAGGGGGAAAGTTCTAGCTGTTTTCACAGGAATTAATATTTCAGGAATATAAACATATAAACATCACTTAAAGTCAACAGAACATGGCTGTGTTCTGAGAATCCAGAAAATTTCTATAACATTTATGAGATAAGCAAATAGCTAATACAAGCGATTCTTTCATAGCTTATTCTAAATAAAATTATTTAAGGTCAGTTTGTAAAGTCATTAATGTAAAAATATGTGTTGTTCTTAAATGCGAAATAGTAAATGGTACATTGTGAATAATAATTATGGAAAGTACTTAATTATTTTTAAGTTTCTGGGAAATTTTAAAAAGTTCCTGGCATTAAAGTGAGTTATTTAGCAAGAGTGTATTAAAGTTCATTAGGACCAGTAAAGAAAAACATGGAAACTTTAGAAAATAATAAGTGTAAATTATGAAATAGATAGAGTGTTATTGAGAGTAAAAATACATCATTTTGCTCTCAGAGAACAAAACCCTGAGATCTAGGAGAAATTATAGAAAGAAGAATATAATTTGTTTTTAAATCCAAACTAATATGATTGAAAACAGAACATTTAAAAAGTGAATTTATTTCCGTGTGAGTAGAATAAACCATGATTTTGATTAAGCAGAAACAGCCTGGGTAAAACTGACAGAGTGTATTCCCCTGGAAAACACCCCAAAAAATAAAGAAGAAAGAGTTCGAAAAGAAATCCAGCATGCATTAAATCTACATAGTATGTTACATTTAAAACTCTGATATTAATCACTGCAACTTTATTTATTAGTATGATGCAAAACTGAGTTTTACAACCACTTGTGTTGTAGAGTAAAGCAGACAAAAAGCCAATAGATATTATTGTCCGTCAGGCCAGGTTATTAATGATTGCCAGAGTTTCAAAAGGAATGTTATTATTATCTAAACTGGACTGCCTAGTCCTCTAAAGAAAAAAAGAGAAAAAGGAAGCACTATAAAATGTTGTAACAACAATTTTGTGACAAAACCTTAAAAATGAAATATTCTTTTTCATTTAATTCACAACCTGCAGTTCTTCCTATATGAGGCAGAAAAAGAAAAACAGCATTCAGAAATATACTTTGTTCTTCTAAGTATCCTGAAGAGAATGTTGTGTTTAAGCAGTCTTGAAAGGTAAGTCTTTGCCCTTCTTATTCTTTACACTCACGCTGTTAAATTGTTTTTATCTTTGTACTCTAAATTTCCCTTATTTCTTTATTCCTGTCGCTCTTCTTTACTGAACCCTGCATTGCAGAAGGTCATGACTTCTGTGATTCAGTACTAGATCATGTAGTGACCAGAAATACCTTCCTCTCAATTCTATTTCTGTAACAGTGTGTCTCTTCTCTGGCATCCTATTTGAACCATTTTTGTTGGGTTTATTTTTCAAGTGATATTTCTTTTCTGAGGATTTTTCAAGTGATATTTCTTTTCTGAGGCTGACAAGTGTTGAAGCATGAACCTTGCTTAAATGAAATCTGTCTCTTAGCTGAAAACCATTCTGGAATGCCCAAAGGATAGGCTTTGTTGTTGTGGACATTTCAGGAAAAGTGTTCAGTAAGATTTTGGGCAAAATACTAAGGCTTTCTGCTCTTGCTAAATATAGATTCATTACATAAAACAGAGGTATGAGATTTTAGCACGAATATGCAACAGAATCTGGGCACAGAAAAAACATGTCAGGAGCAAATTTCTCCACTCGTTGCCTTTTGGAGCCAGGTAAGTATATTTATTACTTAATGAGGCATAATACTTAGTAAGTATTTAAGATCTCCACAAGCATTTGAATCTCTGTGCTGTTACTATGCTCTGACCTTTGAAGCCATTAAACCTTAACTCCCCTGGAGCAGAGAAGACAAAAAACAGGCACCACCTGCGGGGACCCAATGACAAACATTTTATTCAGGATTTAATTAGATTTTTCTTATTGCACATGAGGATTCAATATGATTTTTATATCATACTGTATTGATGAACTTGGTCTTCATGAGCTCAAGAGATTTTTGTGGGGCAGTACATCATCACCCGGTGGCAGTAGGAAATTAAGTATCTGAAGCATGTAACATCCTCCATATGTAGAGGATATTTTAAATAAGTAATTAAACAGTTGATATATGAATTTCCCCTGTTATTCTTCAGGTTGCCATGCTGACACCAGAGCTAACCTCACTTCTCAGGTAGTATATCTAACATGACTCTTAAAATCGTGTCAGCAATGCAGGAAAATATAAAGCAGAATAATGCTAAGAGCTCTATCTTTTATCACCACTGCAGGGCCACATCCCCAGAATCAATGAAAGTCAGTATGATCAAGCTCTCATACCTGTGCAGTAAAAAAATTATACTGCCACAGGAAGATCTGCACACACATAAGTTTTTTTTTTTTTTTGTCTTTGTGAGGATATTTTATTTGGCCTGCTTTTTTGCTTAAGGACAGTGACAGATTGAAGCTATACTGGAGGCAATTCTAATATAAATATCTTTCATATATCCATTTCTTACACAAAAACCATACAGTGTAAAGAACTTCAGGTGTCTTTATGATTATGCACAAAATGCTTGTCAATAACATCTACTATAGCCTAATATTGAAGTTCCAAATGTCCTTACTAGGATATGAGCTTTAAGTACTGCCAGTGGATTACAGTTATAGGTTCCCTAGGTACACACACCTTGTATTCTATATATTCCATCCCTGGGCACTGCTGCAGATTCTCCATCCCTGTCTTATTTGTAAGCTCAGTCTTGGTGATACACTTTCATGGCTCTGTTCTTTTCTCACACACAGTCTGGCAACTATTTTTCTGAGTCAAAATTCAACTAGAGGTGGATGAGTCATGAGAAAAATTGAAATTCAGACATTATAATACAGACATAGAAACCTATGTTGAAGATCCATTAAAGTAAGTGGAAAAACTCTCAAAGGACTTTGGCTGTATTCAATTCAAACTTAATTATAACTAACTGAGTACTCCCAAAGAAGTTTTAGTTCACTAAGCATTTAGGGAGTGAACAAACATGTCTGCTGGTGAAGTCTGTCTTTGTTACTGCTATGATCTCTTTCTAGCACAGTGGTCCTTGGCAGGCTGTTGTGACACTGCTTCTCCATCCATTTGCCATTTAAATTAGTAATTTCCTAGAAAAACTAAAAGTTTTGTAATTTGCATGGCACTCTCACAAAATATTACACCTTGTCTTTTGCTTTTAAAATATGTATATAAAATAAAACTAGTGGAACCAGAAATGAAACCAGGCTGAACATAAATGAAAGTCTCTTTGCATGGCCAGGAGCATGATGCCAAATAATTCCTGCCAGAGGATGCTGCGAACAAAATTTCCAGGAAAGCCTAGGCAAGTTCAAGAAACAGAAATCCAGTGGGCTTTACAGAGCAGTAAAACATATCAGAAGTCATGCTGGGATCATACACCGTCTGAAATGAAAGCCGCTATAGCTGGAGAACACTACATGTGAGGGCAGAGTACTAGATCCTCTTTTTTTGCACTAGTAGCTGGTTATGGCTATTTAAAATACCTAGCAGATCTCTGCCACTGCATGTAATATAAGGAATAAATTATGATGACTTTTTACCTAAGTGGAACTAACATTCAGGTTCTTTGTAAATATTAACATTATTTGTGTTTAAAGTTGAGAAATCATGAGTAATAAATTAAAAGTGTCAAATCTTCACAGATGAAAAATTTCTTCAAAATGTTTTGTGATTTAAAGGGAGAAGTCTGGACTCTTATGCTGCAATGAGATTCAATTGGGAAGAAAAACTGCTATGAATAAGACTCTTATGAAACTCAGAAGTTTTGTAAAATAAGCAGAACATAGAAACTGATGCTACAACTTAGGGGGAGAAACACATTTTGAGAAGCGTTGAATCATGCTAATGGCAATGTTTCCTAATGATTTACAACAGCGTTGGAAAACAACATTAATGAAGACTGTCATTTAGTCTGGCACACAGCTTCCCATGCAAACTACGCATCAACTACAGACTTGAAAGCTTATTGATATTCTTCTTTCTTGCATTTTTGACAATCCTCCCTTTCTGGTATTTTTTAAAAACAGAGATTTAGGAGTATTTCTAGAATTATTTATAATGTTAAATCAATAGGTAAAGATTAATTGCCTGATGTTTGTTTATTCCAGAAGTATTTGTATTCAGTTACTAGTTTAGTCTTTCCTTAAAATGGCTTATAAACTTGACACTTTGTCTTCCAGGTCTTTGACCATAGAAATAAATTTAAAAAGAATTTAAATTGACACAATTGGAGGAATAACGTATTCATAGAGGAAAGAAGAAAGGAAAGAAAAAGAACTTTTAGAAGAAGGTTAGAAAAGGACCACACTTAACCTTTTTAAAACTGAATTTTATTTATACAATTTTATCTGGCAGTTGTCACAATATGTTCTGTCTATACGTCTATCTTCTTCAGTATTACAGAAAGAGGAAGTATACAAGTGACAGTATGACTTCTTCAAATAATATGTAAAGGGCCCTTTACTAGAAAAACCCTGAAAATTGATGTTACAATAATTTCCAAGAAATTTCACTTAAAAACCTCTAAAAAGAGTCAAAGTATAATGGAAAAAGACATTTCACATATGGAAAACAAATCAAAAATCACCCAGTTTTTCTCTCTGATTTTCTGATTCATTCTTTTTTTAGTCAGTTTCAATTACCTCTTTTAACTACAACAAAGATTCCACACTCACACATACTTGCAGTTCTGTGGTTCAAAACATTTTGCAGCAGCTATAAATGTTATTGAGCAACAACAGGTTTAGATGTTTTCACTGTGATCTATTATGTTTCTACAGCTGTTCATAAGCACATGCCAGTGTACAAATATCTATGCAGACCTATTAATGATGGGATTAATTTCACTACATTTTTTGTGATTGTTGTGATTTTATTTGACCTTTAATTTTATGAGTATTTTAAGTCATGTGTTTCATAATTTCTGCATATTTTATAACCAGTGTGTACTAGAAAGTGTTCAGAAAGTGTATTGATTTGAGTAAGTATGGTTATTACAATAGCATTTTGTTTTGGTAATGTTTTTCCATTTACAGATACTTTGGTAAAATATTGAAAGCAATTTAGTTTAATAAGAGCTAGATTTCCTCTTCAAACTTTTAAACCACTGAAATTTTTATAATATTACCTACAGCTGCTATCAAATGAGAAACCAGTACTGAAATAATTGAAGTGGTGCAGTAAAATTAAAATTTTGAAAGAAAGTTTAATCTTAAAATGATGGAAAATATTTCTGAGTTAAGACTTCAAAAATTATTCATCCATCTAGACAGATAGATGGACAGATGGATGTCTGTGTTTATGCAGAGGCAGTTCCATTAAATCCCTATTACTTTATGAAGGTAAATAACTGTTATCCAGATGCATTTTTTAATTTTAATATCTATAGTTTGCATTTATTCCTTTTTATTGGCTTCAAAAATTAATCAAGACTAGGTCCTCTTCACACTAGATACAAATTTAAATTTTACTAGAAAGCTCATATGAACAGTAGTTTCCAAATAATTTTTAAATCAGCAAAATTATTTTTCCGGATCCTTCCATTTTGAGATGTTATTTATTTTATTTTTTTCCCAACAAAAAGAGACCAGACCCGATATAATCTTCATTTTAATATTACATTTAATTAATATTAAAAAACCCCAAACTGTTGTAAAGTAAAACTTCAAAATCTTAAAAAACTTAAAAAACTTAAAAACCTTAAAAGCCTTTAAAAATTAATTTTTTTCTAATTGTTTTATTCTCTCCTGGGTTATAAGTACCTCAGAAATGTTGTTCTTTCTAAAGAGCATACACTTTCAAACTCAGTCAAGAAGTAATATGAAAATGAACTTAACCTAAAAGTAAGTACTTGTTATTAATGACCTTACTCTTTTCCTGACCTTGAAATGTACTCATGCTGATGGATGAGCACAGGGTCTTTAACCTCATAATTACCTGAGAAATAATGTTCCCTTACTTTTTTGTAGGTAAATGAATTTGAAATTATTAACTTGTCAAAGGATCAACTGCCACAGCAAATATTTTTGTTATTTACACTGGGTAAGATGGCTTTTTTAATTAAAATGACAGTTATGGTGCTACTTATTAGAAAGTGAAGTGAAATACAGTCACCTCTGAGATTTTCTTGCGATTTTGACAGTTTAATAACCCTTGGGTGCTAAATGTTTTCTAACACTGACATTTCTGAGCAGATCTCTTTTTTAATGCACTCATCCTGTCACTGCTATGCAAGGATACAATAAAGAATTAATCTGTCTATTTGTAATTATTGTGACAGAGGGCTAATATGTGGTTTAGGTTTAAACTGTGGGAAAGGAAAATGGAAGAAATAAGTATTTATGCTTGTTTCTTCATTTCGTTATTCAGAAGCATTTTTATAGCACTCACTCCTCAGAGTCTAAGTGCCAAAGTTGCCATGCTTTTATACATACAGTGTTCAAATGCACTTAAAGTAAGGAAGTGCATTAACATTTAAAAAAATATTTTTCCAAAATAAAAGAGAAGCAAATAAAGAGAATATTGCATATATCTTGCATTTAATTCACTATGAAAATGACAGGGCTTTATGAGCTGAAGTTTTCAGTACACTTTTTGTAATTTTGGTAATCTGTAGTTGTGGTCATCCATGACTACAATAACCCAAAAATAAAATAATACAATAATAAAAAAGGAAATTAGTTCTGCTCAATCAATTTTTTTTCCTATAGAAAATACTAATATATCCTACTTTTTTATTACTGCCTTATTACTTATTTTTCATGTTCCCTGCACCATTCATTTTTGCATGGACAGCACACAGAAGAAGAAATGTTTAAGGTTTAAGGCTTTGAAGACAAAACTAGTCACTTAATGGCATGTCTTTAATGAAAAAATAGTTTCTACATGTTTATGTTGATGAATATACTATTCCACACATCCATTTATTTAAAAAAAAAAAAGAGTGGCAAATTGGTTTATAAAATATTGTGGCTCTAATCCAAGGTTGCCATAAACTGAGCTTTCCCCCTGCAATCTAGAAAATGTTCCACTAAGATTAGCTCATGACTCTTGAAATTTTTCACTGCTGAAATCAGCAGTGGCAGAGACAAAAACTGAAGTGTCATTAATGTGAGTTTTCACAAATGTTCCACATTTGTCAGGAAAGAAAACAGGACACCTGTTTCGTAAACACTTAGATATCGTCTTCTCTGGGAAACATCTACTTCAAATTTAGTGTGTTCAGACTTCATAATACACTATCATCCTCTTTGCACAATAAATAAATTGGTACTTACATTCACAAATTCCAATACTTTCTTTCCAGACCTTGCAGAAAAATGAACTAGTTATATTCTTCTATTAGATTGTCTTCCCTTTCTTAGAACATACAGAAAACATTGGTCATTTCATACTTCAGTAAATGTAATGTGCCCATTAATAGAAACAAGAAAAGGGCATATTTCTGTGTTTTCAATGTACAAGCCCACTTTTACCTTTCCTTATTAACAGCAAAAGTGAAAATAAATGATAGGGTGTCTACCAATATGTCACACTAACGACATTGGAAAGGTAGCCATAGATTAGCAAGCAACATCAAAGATTAACCAAATGATTTTAGAAAACTGCTTGAGACTTATGAACTGACCTTTATATGCAGAAAAGACTAAGTGTGCTGCAGTCTGAAGAACAACCCAGATATTAGGCTCTAAATATACTCGTAAGAAATATGCCAAGAATGATCTCACCTGTGTTACAGATATGTTTCTATTAAAGTCCAAGAACTCTTGATTCCCTTGTGGAAAAAAGCAGGCAAGGAAGTCAGAAAGCCAGTATGGCTGAGTGAGGCCCTCCTGGTGAAAATGACGTCTAAGAAGGAAATCTACCCTGGGAAGTATATAGGGATACTACACAGATATATGGGTCTGGGATTAGGAAGGTTCAGGCACAGTGGCTGCTGAATTTGGCAAGGAATGTGAAGAACAACAAGAAGGGCTTCTACAGATATATGGGTAACAAAACAAAGATTAAAGAAAATGTATTCCTCAAATAAATGAAAAAGGAGAGCCAATGACAACTGACCAGGAGAAGACTAAGGTAATCACAATTTTTAATTTTTTTTTTTAAACTTCAGTTTTAACTCTGCAATCACTCTTCCCACATTTCTCAAGTCCCCGAACCTCAAGGCAGGGACTGGAGGAATGAAGTCCCTCTCAGTGTAAGTTCAGGTCTGAGACCCTCTGAGTCAGCTGAACATACAGACACTCATGGGTACCACTGGGATGCATCTCAGGGTCATGAGGGATGTGACAAGTGTATTTTCTAAGCCATTCTCCATCACATTTGAAAAGTCATGGAAGGCAGGTGAAGTGACAGGAGGAAACGGAGCATCACACCCATTTTGCAGATCCTTCAGGAAGCGTAGAAGCGTATGTAAGACAGAGAGGTGAGTGGAGACAGACAGCACGGCTTCAGCAAGGGCAAATCCTTCTGAACTAATCCAATGGCCTCTTTGATGGAGTGACTTTCTCAGTGGATAAGGGAAAAGCTACCTGGACTTCTATAAGACCTTTAATATAGTATGTACCCCCAACATTCTTGAATCTAAATAGAAAAAAGGTGTGATGGATGACGGTTAGGAGAATAAAGATTTGTCTGGATGGCCATGTCCAAAGATTTAAAGTCAAATGCTCACTGTTCAATGTGGAACCAGTAACAAGGGTTTTGTCCCAGTGGGCACCCTTAGCTTTGCAGCTGGCATCAAGCTGAGGCCTGCAGCTGACATGATTGAGGGATGGGATGCCATCCAGAGGGATCTGGACAGACTTGAGGAATTTGTCCACATGAAACTCAAAAAGTTCAACAGGACCCAATGCCACATCCTGCATGAGGATCAGGGCAATCCCCAGGTTCAATACAGGCTGGAGGATTAACTGATTGAGAGAAGTCCTGTAGATAAAAACTTTGGGATACTGCTCAGTGTACAATTGGACATGAGTGGAAAATGTGCACTCCCATCCCTGAGACTCAACCAAATCCTGGGCTGCATCCAAAACCCCTTGGGTGGCAGGGGAGGGAGGGGATTCTGCCCCTCTGCCTTGCTCTGGTGAGACCCCACCTTCAGAGCTGCCTCCAGCTCTGGGGTCCCAATACAAGACATGGAGCTCTTTGATTGGGCTGGAACACCTCTGTTATGAAGACATGCAAGGAGTTAGGGCTGTTTAGCCAGGAAAAGAAAAGGCTTCAGGCTGACCTCAATTCAGTCTTCTAATATAAAAAGTGGGCTTATAAGAAAATGGAGAATTTTTACCAAAGCATGTAGCTACAGAACAAAGGGCAATGTTTTTAAACTAAAAGAGAGTCAAATTAGATTGGATATAGAGAACAAATATTTTTACAGTGAGGATGGTAAAACACTGAAACAAGTTGCCCAGGGAAATTGTAGATGTCCCATCACTGGCAGTGTTCAAATTCAGGCTGAAAGGGACTTTGAGTGACCTGATCTCCTGTTATACTTCCCTGTCCATGGCCTGGAGGTTGTACTAGATGATTTTTAGGGGTCCTTTTCAACTCATTTTGTGTTCTATAAAATAATCTATTTTTATAGAAATTTAAGGAAAGTGGAATTGGTATATGGCAACACTGGAGGTGCATACATTGCCAGGGTGTTTAAACTTGTGGAATCAAACAAAAGAAATTTTCACCTGAAGTTGTGTGAGTCTGTGAATTGATCTCACAATTTCACTCTCACTTTTAATGGAGTGAAATGTCCAACTGTCTTAGTGCAATATAGCAGTCAGTTTTTGTGTCAGACTCAGTGAAAATATCAGATTGAGTGGACTTGAAAGTCATCCAAAAGTTAGTTTCTCCAAGTCTTGATTTATACTTGTAGAAAGAGTAATTTCATGTCCTCCCCTGTTTCACCAACAAATCAATATGCTCAGTCCCATCTTCTACCTATCTGGCTATTTTCTTATATTTTATTTTTATATTTTGGGGAAGTAAAATAATTTTCCTGCACCAGTGTTTATGTATTAATATTCTTACTGTTAGGCACAAGTAAGAGCCAAGAGTTGGAGCATGAAAAATCCTAACATACAAAATTAGTCCACTGTCCACTTATACAATTGCATGTCTTTACTTTGTCCTTAGCAAGTAATCCTGCCTTCATTTTAAAGAGGAAAACTCTAAGGAAATTGGTGTAGTATACAGTACACCTCAAACCCTGAATGTGTGCCCAAATTATAGAGATATTCAGTCACAGAAGAAATTTTAGACCTAGAAACCTAGAAAGTATGTTTTTTTCTGCATAAGATGCAGTCTGCTTACTCAAAATCCAGTGTTGTTCTAACTATGGGTTAATTCAGTAGCGCAATATACAGGAAACCAAATCTTATCAGACTAGGCAGGTATAACTCCTATTTTTTCACTCCACCCTTTTCCCTTTTGTTAATCTCTTTTCCAATTATGATCCCAATCCTGGGAAGAAAGCAGAAGCACAACATACTTGCCAGCTACAAAGCCATGAACTTCATGAGAAACCTTGGTTTCAAGAGTGTTTCCCATTATATTCATAGATTAGTATTAGTTAATATTTTTTAATTATGCAGATTGGAGGACTGTATTCTGAGAGACATATCCCAACAGAACGTGGAATTTTATTTCTCTGAAACAAGATGATTCTCTCTTTTGATTTTGATAAAAAGTGGTGAGATCTTAGCTTTGAAACTATTGTACACTGGTGGAGAATAAGAAAAGGATATTTGCAAGATGTAGCTTTCTACAGCAGTTCAAGATCTAAATGTAATAATTTTGCTCTACATGGAAAAGCTATATATCCTAACCTGAAAAAGTCGGAAGGTTAGAAGAAACAATGGGCCAAAATGGACTAAGTTTGCCAACAGGAAAGAGACACAGCAATAGTTTCAAGAAATGAGAAGACTAAAGAAAACCAACATTACTAACATATTTAAAACAAACATGAGCTGCAGTTTATATTTGAGATGGTGGCGTTAATCTTTTCTGAAAAGTATAAATGTAATCACCAATTTTGCCAACATATTGAATGCATCTGTCACATGATGGTGTCATTTAAAAGCTGTGAATAATCCTTAAGATTGTTTCCTGCTTTTGTACCAAAGAAAGAGAGGGAATGATCAAATTTCCGGGCTTTGCCAGAATTGTCGTCTTCAATATGATTAACAACACTACTGTGATAGGAAAATAGACATTTTCAATAGCTACAAAATAATGAAGAATAATGAGTCCAGATGTTTAAAAAGAGAAAATGAAAAGAAAAATTAAAGTCAAAGCAGAGATTAGTAGGGAAGAATAATTATTGCATATAACGTGAGGCAAACAGATGAGAAACAGATTTTGTTTTTGTATTAGTACTGAAATGGAATATTTCATTTTCCATCTCAATTTCTGTACATTTATTTAATAAATAGTGTCTTTCATAGAGAAATAATAAAATGCTTCATAGATGTATTAGTATGCAACCCATAATCAAATCATATAAATCCAGCTCTCTGGGCTATATATCATCATACCACCATCAATAAATATAGTAGAGTATATATAGAAAGGGAAAGAGATGGCAAATTCTTCAGAGATTTATTGAACAGGTAAACCTGGNGGTGGAGTTGCTCCGGTGGCTCCCTGGAGGATCCTTGTCTACTGTCCTCCGGGGGGTTCTTGGGTGAGAAAGCAAGTCAAGGAAAACAAAAGGTCAGAAAAGGATACAATAAAGAAGCAATCTCAGGGAAAAAAACTAGCAGCAGCCACAGCAGCAGCAGCCAGAGATGAATGTCCCTTCCTCCCCCTCGCTCCTCGGCCGAGAAGCCTGGCAGAGAGTTTCAAAACAACGCGTGCCCGGCAGAGCTACTCCCGGCTGCTGGACACAGTTAAAGCTAAAGGACCACATTTCTGGGCATACACACGAATTATAGGGAATACAGAATTATCATACCATCACCCCAAGACAGAGACTTAAAGAATAGACTATGAAAAGCAAATCTAAGGAGGACACAGTTTTGCAAATACATATATGCAGACACAAACTGTACTGCAAATTGTCTCACTTTAGAGCATGAACCATAGTCAGTTTAGTGGGGGAGGAAAAAAATACAAATATATTGTGGAATGTTTTGTGAATGTTGACTCCCTGCTTACATTGATTGGTGATTTAATTGATCTGAGAAGCTTGATTATAGCCTCAAGTACTGAACAAATGATGATTCACAACTATTCTCATATTATAAAATTCATATTGGCAATAAAGTAATTTTAAGGTTTCAGGTCTCTGCAAGGAATTCAGTGAACATATTTTCTGATTTGAGGGACAAAAGTACAAAATCAAGGTTCACTAAATTGTCTGAAAATGTTTCATATAAAAAGTTTAAGCAATTTGAAAGCAATGTTACCTGAGATTGCTGATTAGTGCCTTGATCACAAAACATTTTCTCCCTGTTTTGTATTTATCACTGTGTGACAATCACATGACTCTAAATATGGGCTGCAAAGCCACTTTTTAAGGGACAGAATACTGAATGTAAAAACATCACTGAAATATTATTGGAATGTCGATTCCCTGCTTTCTTGAACATTTTAATTGTTCTGAAATTATGGTTTATATCCTCAAGTCCTGAACAAATGGAAAACAGGCTACTGATACTATCTCAAATTCAGCCATTGACAGTAGAATTATCAAAAGATCACTTTTAGGCTAGATTTTAGAATTTGGGATAAGACTCATACGGCACCCTTCAGTTTTGCTACTAAGCTCTGTATGAGGCCACACCAAGGAGAATCATTAACAATCCCTGATGGCCTATATTGTCAAAGGAAATAAAATTTAATTCCCTCAGAGAATTAATTTCATGTTTCTGCTGAGAATATTGTAGGCACAGGACTGTGCTTACTGTATCACCTTATGTGAAATAACTTGCCACATATTATGTCTTAAGTAGAATAGATCTGTTGAGCCTTACTGAAGTTACTTCCTATATGTATGCCAGGGCACAGGGATGAATTTCTTGAAAGATAGTATATGGGCAATTAAGTCTTGGCCAGGGAGATCTGGAATAATCCTTTATTCTGTGTGGGGTGTGAACTACAACAGCATGTCAGGGCCCCAAAAGTTCCAAACTGTCAGTCATCTTCTGAGTGATGTCACTGTTAACTTGAAACAGAGCCTCTTAAAAAGCTGAATTCCACAGGTACTTTCCTCTATGGTATAATGTGAGAAAGGTCATGTAAGTGATGAAGAACCTAGGGGTAGGTGTGAAAAAAAAAACTAACCCTTGAGAAGTTCGACTCACAGCCTAAGAAAAACACCATCCAACAGGTGCTACCTGATACATCAGGAAGCCAGCTGGCCCAGTTTCCAGCATTTTATACCCTTACATAGACCAATGACCACTTATCATTTGCAAACATCTCAACGACCTCACCTAACGCATTAATTATGTGAACTTATCTTGGGACAAACCAGGATCAGAGACAGCAAGAAGGGCAAGTTGCAGGAGTGGGATAGATGGACAGGAGCACATGACTATGACAACAGATAACAGACAATGGCAACAATTGCAGGCAGTGAAGACCTAACTGTCTTTCGTCCCCATCACAGCACATTAACACATTTAAAACTCTTTAATAACACAGTAAGATTCAGGTGATTAAAAAATAGTATAGGAGCAAAACTAAAGTAAGTTTCTTAAAAACACAGACTTCAGAAGAAGCAAGGTGGAAAAATGTAAGACATGTTTCAAAAATTAGACATAGAAATTGAGTCTCACTAACCTAACTCAATTGTATAGATGTCTTAAGCCTGTATACAATTGTTTTAGTATAATGCAGAAAAAGACTGATACAGAATCACAGAATTGTAGGATGTCCTGAGTGGGAAGGCACCCACAAGGATCATTGAGTTCAGCTCCTTGCCTGGAACAGCACAGCCCCAAGAATCATACCATGGGCCTGAGTACATTGTCCAAAGGCTTCTCGAATTCTGTCAGACTGGGGCTGTGACCACTGCCCTGGGGAGCCTGTTCCAGTTCCCAACCACCCTCTGAGTGAGAAACAGACCTTTTTCTAGTATCTAACTTAAACATCTCCTGACACAACTTCAGGCCATGCCCTCAGGTCTTGTCACTGGTTACCACAGAGAGGAAATCACCATCTGCCCCTCCTCTTCCTCTCAGAAGGAAGTTGCAGACTGCAGTGAGGTTTCCCCTCAGCCTTCTCCTCTCCAGGCTGAATGGACCAAGTGACCTCAGTTGCTCCTCATACAGCTTTGTCTCCAGATCTTTCATCATTTTTGCAGCCTTCCTTTGGACACTCTCTAATACCTTTATATCTTCCTTATCTTGTGGCACACAAAACTGTCCCCAACAGTTGAGGTGAGGCCACCCCAGTGCAGAGCAGAGCAGAGCAGAGCAGAGCAGAGCAGAGCAGGACAATCCGCTCTCTTGCCCAGCTGTTGATTCTGGGCCTGATGCCCCTATGGACACAGTTGGCCCTCCTGGCTGGCAGGGCACTGCTAACTCATGTCCATTTTGCCCCCATTCCCTTTCTATGGTGCTGTTCTCCAGCTTCTCATTCCCCAGTCTGTCTGTACACCCAGGATTGCCCTGTCCCAGGTGCAGAATCTGGCACTTGCCCTTGTTAAACCCCATACAGCTGGTGATTGCCCAGCCCTCTGCAGTCTCTTAGCAGGGCCTCTTGGCCCTTGCGGGTGTTAACAAATCCTCCCCCTTTAGTATTGTTGGCAAACTTAATAAACCTTCAAATCCTGTGTCCAATTCAGTTATGAAGATGTTTGTGTTGGTTTTGCTTGGCCCAGTTCTTGGGGTG
>VZTX01021820.1:66319-85898 GCA_013400915.1 Pardalotus punctatus | reverse complement strand
CACCTTGCTATAGATACTAGTAAAAAACTGTTATTCCTTTTCCCTGTATCTTTGCCTGAAAGCCCTTGATTCCAAAGTTATAATAATTCTGAGGGAAAGGGGTTCAAATTTGTGGTTTCTAAGGGAGGTTCCCACCTTCCTTAGCAGATAACTGTCTTCAAACCAAGACAAACAGGCCAAACAATAAAATATGAAGGAATGAGTAACACCATAGCATGCTTTCATTTGCAGTTGTAAGTTTTAATGAGCTCCTTCTGCATGTTTTTCAGATTTTCCTATCAATAAAATAGGAAATGTAAAATTAATCGCTAGTCAAGTATATTTATAATATTTGAAACATAATTTTAGATTTTTTTTAAGTTAACCTAGAAAATCCTTTACTGTTACTAGTTTATATAAGAAGTTAGAACATCATCAGCTTACTCCAAAGTGCTGTGAGTGCCAAGATTGTTTTCTAATTCTTCGCCTTATTAATCTTACATGTGAAGTCATTTACTTTTTTCATTCTGCAAGTCTGAGAACAGCAAATAATTTCCTTAAGCCTAATAGTCAAACCATGAAATGCAACCTGACCAGCCAAATGCTAACAACTTGGATCATATTTTTTTGCATTCTAAACATATTCAGTACACAATTCGGCCATTTACATGTCATATTCCTGTAGGCTTCAATGTAGTTATTAGCAGAAAAGTGACCCTATGAAAATGTCCACTTTTTTTTTTTAATAGGAAACCTCCCCAATTCTGTGTGTTTTTTCTGCTTCATCATGTATCATAACCAAAATATATTTTAAATTGCTTTCCAGGTTACATACTTTGGAAATGGTGATGGTGGGAGAGAGTGGTGTGAAGGAAGAAACACTTGTCTAAGGGGTCTGTGTCTAAGGGGTCATTTTATGCTTGGGTGATGGATAAGGACATTCTGCATTGAAGGGGAGCAGGTTGGTTACTACTGAGTCACTTAATTTAGTGTAAATTGCAAAGAGTTTAGTATAAATTGACAGTTTTTGTGAAGAGCAATGAGCTATAAAATTACCAAAGGTATGCCACAGTTAGTTTTCCTACTTCTGGTCTGCTTACTATTTAAGAGAGTATTTGCTTTTTCCAGTTTTATTTAAACTCACGAATTCATACACCATAAAAAATTTATCACATCTGGACCTTCATTCTTCCAAGGTGAAATGGTTTCCGACTCTATGTTTATCAATGCACTGTCCCAACAGACATATAGTTTAGTCTCATTTTAAATATCCTGAGGGAAGTTATTCCATGGCCTAATAGATCTCACTGTCAAGTGGCTTTTACATGAAATTCAGCTTGAGTTTTCCCTTTCCTAATCTTATCTCATTACTCAAGAGTGATGCATCCTAAACTAATGTAAATATTTCTTCTCTTACCTAGTAGTAAAACCCTGCAGGAGCTGTGGGTTGTCATCATGTTTCTTTATTAGTTATTACTCACACACAGTAAAGAGGCCTTTAAGTCTGAGCCTTGAAGTGTGACACTTTATCATAGAAGAAGATATTAAAAGTACTAGCCAAGTTTCCTTTTCAAGTGAACAAACTACTGTTAGCCATACTGATAAAAAGTTCTATGAGTGTATATATCCAGTTTTCATCTCTTTCTACACTGAAAATCCTGCAGAATGCATTCCTTCAGTTTTCCTTTCACACTTTTTTATTACTTTATTTTTTAATTTATTTTGTTTTTTTACATTATGCACAGGAAAACACAAAACCCCAAATGCTGCAGTTATTAAAGATATTATAAACAAAAAAGATGTGACATATGATAGAAGTTACAGACTGAAGACCGTTTACTCTAAAATTATGTCCTAAAGTCATGAAATATAAATTAACACATAAACACCAGCTTCATCTCTTAACATGATTACATCTCTTAACACCTCCTCTGTTTCTTGAGTGAGTTGGAAATGAAACATCTGGGGAAGAGGAGATCATAAAAGAATTTCTGTATGCTTAGGAATGTCTGTAGAACTGGTGACCATGGCCTGTAATACTGATCTTGTCTGTAGTGTGGAACAGGCAATAAGCCCAGCAGGTTAATAAGGCAGAGTAGGGACTGACTTTGGAGACAAGGCTGATATGACTGACTTAAAGACTGGAAAGTGTGACAGTCTAAAGAAATGAAGTCTCATTTTTCTTACACAGTGAAGAAAAATTCAGACTTGACAGTATCAAAGAAAAGGAATTTTTGGTAATCAGGTAGAAGATTATGAGCTCCAATGGAAAAGTTTTTGGCTTAAATAAAAATTTATGCAGGACAGTCTCCAATTCAGAAAGAGAACAACCCCAGTAAGCGCAACAAAGCAATTCTTAACAAAGTGATCCAGGCTCCATGAAGGCAACTTTTTAAAATGTTGATTGACAATACATTTGACAAATATGTTTCTCCTTTCTACTAAACCAAGTGACTACCTGATTCTGATTAAGTGTCCCTGATCTACAATTTACTTTCTTTCTGTGATAAGCCTTTGCAGATTCATATCTAGTTCCAGTACATACCTATTATCCAATATTACTGATATGTCTCTTCAAAATAATTTCTTCCTGTTCCAATGAGTATTTTTAGATTGATTTCTCCAGTCTTAAAAAACTTCTTTTTCTGAGCTAAATCTCTTTCAGTGAAGGTTTCTAATCATTCTGCAGATTAGGTTTCCAATGGATACTAGTAAGTCTTCTAACATAATTTGTGATTGTCATTAAGATATTAATTATCTCTTTAAGATCATAGATCAAAATGTTGGAGTTGACTAAATGTTACATCTTTTCAATAGGCTTCTATTAAGTTGTGGCTATTTGTTAAAGTTTTGTGGTTGTTCACAACTTTTAGTATGTCTATGATACATTCCAGCTTTATTTTGTTTCACAATAGGCATAGGTACCAAAATATTATGGGTGTGACCTGCTCATAATTTTGGTGGGTTTTAAATGTTTTCCTTGTCTTTTTTTCCTTTTTTTTTTTTTTAATTTATGACTGGGTTTGGTCTGGTTTTTTTGTTCAGAAACCTTTAGTTCCCTTTGCTCATTGTAAACAGTTACAAGAGTGTAAAGAGCAATCTCATACTGAAAGAAATATTTTATTTACTCAGTAGGGAACAGATTGTGACCAATATATTTGTAGAAGAAAACCTGCACCAGAGCAAAAGGAATCCTCTTTAAGTTTATCAGAAAACAGCAAAGTATTGTTAAAATTGAAGGAATATACTTTGTATGAAGTTTTTTTGCCTAAATTTTAGGAGAACCTGTTTTCTTTTCTCTGACTGTGCTTAAGTTTAGCCTGTATGTACTTCATAACCAAACTGATAGTGACACTTAGCAAATCATCTTTATCTGTGTCCACACTCGGCACTACATACCTGATAGAAATGATCTAAAAGGAAACTGAGAGTTTCTCTGTATGTGTTTCTGGAAAAAGATGCAAAAATCAAGAGTAAAGCTGGTTGAATTCTCACAAAACCATTCCTCCTTTTCTGCAGTAGAAATCATTGCCGCTCGCAACTGGGCTAAATACTGGAATTTACAGGCAGCTCCTTGATAGGATTTATTAATTCACACTTATGATTTGCAGTTATACTTCAAATCACAGGTTCTGATGGGTGAAAGGAAATTAAAGAAAAAGAAAATAACCATAACATGTCCAAATTCTCCTTTGTCACTTGGTCAGGGGTGCAAAGGTTGAATGTACAATGATTTAAAGAGACTACAAAACCTTCACAGAGACACAATACACCTTGTATTTCCATGTACTGGCTCCTTTCCAACCATATACCTTTTTTTTTTTAGGTTTCTATTATTTCCCTTTTATTTTCTAATTAAAATAATAACAATAACTCAAGGGGAAAAATACAAAAATTAGTAATGAACTGAGTCATATAATTCCTATGGCCTCTAGTATTCAAATACACATCCTCTTAATGGCTGAGCATTGCTACACAGAACACACAGCCTTTCACAGCAAAGTAGATGCAACTTCTTCAGTGAGACAATATGTCTGTTCTCTCCTTATTGTTTTGTGGTCTCTCTCTGTGACTGACCTCCAGTTACAATTTACCTGTCAAAGAAAATAACACTTCTTAAATTAAAGGAAACATATTTTGTTTTCTGAGCACACTGTAAGTCTATCTAAAACCTTCCCTAGTTCTGGACCCTTCAAAGGCTACTTCACTGTTCACAAAATTTATCTCCAGTCAAAACTACAAAACCCAGCAAGGTATTTTTTCCTGTACTTTGATGACTGATTTTGTCTAGAAAATACAAAGAGAAATGTAAAGCTTCTACACATGAAATCTAAAATAATTTTTATTTATTATGTAAGAACTTGATTCCCAAGACAGTGTGGTTGTTATTAATAAGGGTAACATCTAAAAGAAAAAAGAAAAATCACCAAAATAAATTGGTGTGACATATGTGGTACAGGTAAAGCATGATTATTTATTTACACAGAATTTGACTTTTGTAGACATGAAGAACAGTGATAATAAGGGATTTTTACCACCAGACTGCCAATTAAGCTGGGTGATTCCGCTTTTTCCGTGGGATAGCAAAAATTACATGGTTAACAAATAGAACCCCTTCCAATCATCTATAAGGTCACTCAATAATAGGTCACTTCAGAGAGTAGCTTGTTAAAAGACAGACTGTAACATCATTCGATGAGTCCTTATTGGCTGTTTAAAATCTCTAGTTCAGAGTTTATGGACTTGGGAGATCATCATTACTGTTTGGTTTTTTTACCCTTCAATATCAGAGTTCAGAGGTTATTGCCTTCCAAAATAATCATAACTTTTTCATTCTAGCCTATCAGTCTATCTCCTAGTAAGCAGATGATCAATCAACACAAAATCAGAAGCTAAAGAAAATGACTGCGCAGATATAATAGTGGCATAATGGTTACAGCAGTATATAAAAAAGCTTTTGCTAAGATAGTAATAACAATCGCTTAGAGTGAGCACCCAAAATGTGTTCAGTGGGGAATTACAATATGTAATGTTTGGAAAACAATCATTAATAACACGTGAATCTTTCAGGAAATGCAGAATTAATTTCCTACCAAATGTTTTTATTAACTATGAACACTACATAAAACCAGAATGTTTGCTCCAAAATTCAGACAAACAGACAAGAAAAAACCCTTCAACCCATGGAGAAAATTCCAAAGTGCAGTTGAGACAATGTAATATTTATTTTGTAGGTGTCTGTACTTCTCTTCTGTGTCTACAAATACATGTGCAGCTGTACGCATTTTGATATAAGCCCAGTGTAAATTTCATATCTGTTTCTTACTCATATTGCCAATTTTGCCAGTTGATATCCAGCCAAATTCTTTTAAAAATAACTTTTTCTTCATTTCTCCTTATTACTCATATTTCCCTTTGTCTGTTATTTCAGTAAGCACCAAGACATTTTTAAAACCAGTCTCCAATTTTCCCCGTAGCTATACCTTTCTTTTATTCCTTACTTGAATCTTTTGCATTGTGAAATCTAGCTTTTGTTCCTTGCTTTTTGCATAGGCTAAACCCACTGACCCTTCAACCCCAAAACAGCCATTCTCTATCCTGATTGTATTTATGAGGCCTTCTTTTTCAAAAAGTATTCTGCTATTTCCATTTTCTTTCTCTCCTGCAACTATGTGCCATATGCTGTATTTAATTACGATTTCTTTGACTATGGACGTAGTTACGCTTTCCTTTGTCCTTGTTCTCCTCTTACCATTTATGCATAAACAGAAAGTTGTATTTACACTTTTTGGTTTGCTATTGCAATACATAGAACAATGCACAAATCAGCCACTGTAATGTGACCTCTCCCTACCAAGTGGAAAAGAATGATCTCACTGTTATCTTGAGGGTTCCCTTTCTGCTCTGTTTTATTAATTTATGCCACTGGTCTTGAACTTTTCATAGTAAGGTTTAGGCTTAATTTTCAATGGACAATAAGGTTTTCCAATTAATTTCTTCTCAAAATAGGCAACTTACTGTAAATAAGCTCTTGATAACTAGCTGGCCAAACATCTCTAACATGTAGACACCTAAATTACATGAAATAATTCTTCCCTAATTTAATACACTGAAGTGTCTTTTAAAAAAAAGCCCTCAAATTTTAATAGAATCATAAAAAGGTTTGGTTTGGAAAGGACCCTTAAACATCATTTAATCCAATCCTGCTGTAATGAGCAGGGACACCTTTCACTAAATCAGGTTTCAGTAGAATTTCTCTTGTGAACATTTAGAATTTTCTGTCAGTATACTGCATTTAATATTTTTATTGCCCAGCTTTTCAACTGAATGTAGAAGATTTAACTTTGTTGTGTCTAACCTAATCCTGGTGCTTCAGAGCTTGGCAATAAAAAACTACAGGAAATAGTGATTTACCATGTTATATAGTATGTGTATGGGGTCTCAGGTAATAAAGTAAAAAGCAATCATTTCCTAGATGCTGTTCTGGGATGCTATTCTTGCATTCCCCAAACTGTTGCTGAAACTGAAACTATTGATGTTGCTTAATGATTTCTTGCACTGCAAAGTACCATGCTAGTTAACCCACACTCCAATTAAAGTCATACAGTTTTAAAATATAATTATAAATTTAGAAAATGAGAAAAGATGTTTCTTTAAAAATCTCAGTTTTTGTTTCATCAATTATATTAATCAATTTAGACAAAGACATTTTGCACATAAACACTAAAAGCTTCAAAAATACACATGCAGATTATCAGTCAGAGTAATATGCACCTGTTAGTTCACTTTGCAAACACAGTTTTTACATATTGAGGTAAAGATTAATTTAATATAAAGTTTTTCATTCCATAAGAGAATTCATTGTATCCTGGAACATGGACCTACGTGGACATGAAGTCACATTGCCAGGAACTACAATTAACTTCTCATCTCTATGATCTGACTGTTCCCACAGTACCGAGAGCCACAGAGAGGGGACTTTGCATCAGTCTGTGCCAGTCACTGATGTCATGGAATCGTGTGAGATACTGTGCAATTTATGTTCTCTTTAGCAGTGAGAGTATAAATATGACTATAATTTGTCAGACAAGACCAAGACCCTGAACTTTCTTCTCAAGAGAATGCCTATAGAAAGGTAAAAAACAGGACAAAAACATGCATTATTTTGCTCTGGTACTCCTGAGTCAAATGCAGGTTTTATCTATGTGAAAAACTGAGTGGATGTATCTTCAATGAATCTCTCCACTCACACATTAAATTCATTCCAACTTTTAGCGCCAACCATCTTCTTTGGCAGGGAACTCCACAGTTCCAGCACCCACTGAATGAAACAGTATATTTTAGCATTTTTTATGGGTTTTTTTTATGCCATTTAATTCTTCTACTGAAAATAGTAAAAACAGTGTGTGCCTCTTAACTTGGGTTTCACACTGGTATGTGACTGGAATATGGATTTGGATTTTTATTAAGGAAATATGGTCGTTTGAATTTTGTATACCTTTTTATTGCCAGTCATGCCAGAAGAATGGAACAAAGATGCATCTTACCATTTACAACAGTGAAATATTTCACAAAAATCAAATTACCCAATTATATTGAAATACCATATTTTGAACACTTCATTTTTGAAAACAATTTTATTTTGCCTTTTTTGGGGGATGAAACCTATGTGTCAGATACTGTTCAATATACAAGACAGCTTAAGGGAAACTATTTCACAAGAGCAATATAACTCAATTGGAAATACTGCTGCATTAAAACAGGATCCTATTCAAATCAGGGAAATGGGCATGCAGGCAAGAAAAGAAAAATTTTAGAATTTTGCCATAAATTTCAGTCAGAACAATGGAGAACACAAAAAAATGCCCATGAAATATAATTACAATTGATCTGTAAAATTGTGTTTAGGAAGTATAGGCAGCTGTCTGTATGGCTAGAGTCTAGCCCATTTTGTCTAGTATCACGAGTGGATAGAGGGTGATACACAGACTATTTTAATTCCAGACCATCTCTCCTGTGAATATAAACATGAGAATAAAATTCCATAGCTATAAAAATCTTTTACATGTCTCAGTAAACTGCTCTGGTATAATTCATCTAGTTGGTAGACCATAGTCTTTACTGTTTTCTTTCAAAGCCTTCACCATTTGCACCAGTTCTGCACGTTCCAAATAAGCAGTCAGTTTGGATCTATTTTTTAACTGAAATAAGTAAATCTGCTTCTGAAAATAAGAGAGACCAGAAAGATAAGTCTGTTTATGAGGCCTACTTTTTTACCTTGATCTGTTTTTGCAGTCCAGGGCAAATTCTTCAGCCCTTAAAATACTAAACTGGAATAGCATTATGAAAAGAGATATGGTATGTACACATAATAGCATTATAGGTTTATATATTATACATATATATATGTGTATATATATATATACACTCTGCAAAGATAAGCTTAAGTCTAAATATACAAATACTATAAATAAGAAACCAATATATAATTCAGCATTTTATTTTGGATAGTAGATTGTCAAAATTACTTACCGTATATTGTACAAGAATCAAATGTGATTGACAGCCTCAAAGACAAACTATATTTCATATGTTGTCATTGGAACAAATTCCTTTCTATTTTCATCTAAAAAACTGGAACAGTGAAACCTTACTGCTAGGCATGTATGTCTGGGCTGTTTGCTGAATCATACTGACTAGAAGTTCTTGTCTGTGTCCACCATTAATTTCACACATTTGCACTCCTGAATTAGTGATAATGGACAATGCAAAACCCTATTATTTCATGCTTAGTTAGTTGGTCATTTTGATTACTTCATAAGTGAAATGTGTATGTCTGTACTAAGATATTATGATGTGCTGGTTTTGGCTGGAATAATTTTCATCACAGAAGGTAGTAGGGGGCTGTGCTTTAGTTGACAACACAGGGATGTCTTTGTTATTGCAGGTCAGGACTTGCACTGAGCCAAGGCCTTTTCTGACCCTCACCCTACCAGCTAGGAGGCTAGGGGTCCACAAGGAGTTGGGAGCAAACCCAGCCAGGACAGGTGGCCCCAACTGACCAAAGAGATATTCCAGGCTAAATGATGTCATTCCCAGCATATAAAGGGGAATGCAAACAGGGAAGAAGAGGAGAATTCAGAATATTGACATTTGTCTTCCCAAGTCACTGCTATATGATGGAACGCTCTTCTGCTAAAGATGGCTGAACACCTGCCTGCACATGGGAAGGGGTGAACAGATTTCTTGTTTTACTTTGCTTGCACATGTGCTTCTACTTTCCCTATTAAAATGTCTTTGTCTCAATTGATAAGTTCTCCCACTTTTACCCTTCCAATTCTCTCCCCTATCTCACTGGTGGGGGACTGAGTCAGCAGCTTCTGGCTGGCTGTATTATCTACAACAGATCTATATCCCATCAAGAATCTGCAAGTGTTTACATTGTAAACACATAAAAATAATTTACATTAAAAATAATATTCTACAATTTAAAGCTATTTCGAGAATTTTAAGTCTTTAAGAGGCAGGGAGAAAAAGTTTTTTCAAAAACTGCACTGTGATTTTTCCCTTGCAACGCAATAAATCAAGAAAATCTTGGCTGATTCTGTCACCAAGGTTACAATCAGTGTGAAATGAGAACAACTTTGCAGTCTAGCCAAAAGACAGCTTTGGCACACATCCAAAGAATAGGTTGTGTGAAGCCAGGGGTGTCATCTTCCAGTGATTATTAAATATGTCTTTAGCAAACAGTATGATCAGTCCTAAACTTCCCCCTGAACTAATTCATTTAATTTTGTTTCTTTGTTTTAGAAATGTAGATTGAAAAGTGTGGAGCAGTTATTAAAAGCAGTTCTTAATTAGAAAATGTTATTGGATGCAAATTCAGAGCAGCAGTTTTAAGCCCAGACATATGCTTCCACCACAGGAGCCATCCTACTGTTTGTAACACATGGAGAAAATGCACTGCTTAGCATCCTAAAGGCTTCATTGTTCATCTCCAAGAAAGACTGCAACTTGGTGCCCAAAATTTGCTGTGTTGCCTTTCAGTGCAATGATCAAGACTGGGGGTTGTCCTCTGTCTTTCTAAGATGCATAATAGAAATACAAACATATTTTGAATTAAATGACGTGGCTGTTTCAGAGTAGCAGAAATATCAGCCTTTGTTATTTGGGCTGTAGTCATCTGTGAATAATTTTTTTTTCACTGTATAATGACACTGATATGGTTGTTTTAGTTAATATTCTTGTATTTTTTTTCATTTGTTTGTCATCTTTTTCCCATCATTGTTTTTCAATTATTTCTTGGTCTTGTATTTTTTCTTTGTTGAAATTTGTCCTCCCATGAGCTTTATTTCTAACTTTTATTATATTTACTTCTTTCTTATAACTGTGTCAGTTCTTATAATGTCCTTTTCTCTTTTGTTTTTTCTTTGTAATAAATCATGCTTTTCATCTTCTCTCCCTCTTATATGCCACCTTTTTCTCAGATTTCCTCCCTCTCCCTGCCTTCTATTAGCCTGCTAGTTCCTTCTATTAATAATCTTTTGCTTATATTCTCATGTTTTTCGCATTCTTAATTCTCCTACATGAATTTCATCCAGAGAAACGTCTTTTAGTATAGTGTCTGGCAGCAAAAGAAACTGTGAAATTTGAAAACTGAAAAACTGTGATATTTTGCCTAGCTGTTCCCACTCTTCTTTTTATATCCCTGGGCAATCTGGGAGGCAAGAAGGATGCCATGAAACTGGTATTCCTCATTTTCCCTGTAGTTTTGGATTGATGTATTCCTTGTTGGACAGCAACTGGTTTAACACTTTTGGGAAACCAGGTCATTTGTTTGGGCAGGGCTCCACCCTTTCTTTGCGCTGTTTCGTGCCATTCTGAAATGCCATTGCTCTCTTCTTCATCCAAAGTTTTGCACAGGAGCAAACCTGACTAAAGAGAATAAATAAAAGGAGTCCTCAGGCCTGGAAGTATGTTGGTCTTTGTGAGCTTCTTTACTTCAGCCTCATGAATATTGATACTGTGTAATTATTCTTTCTGTTGAAGTGAAGCATAACAATGCTGTGTTATATTTTCTTATTTGCATTAACACACATTTGCTCAGAAGTTGTTTGTATTACATTTTTATACAAAGACATACAATTTTCTGTATCACTGGGGAAAAGTAAGAAGTGTTGTGTTTTGGAAATGTTTCTAAACAGAACAAAACACATACAAATCTTTTGATCCATGTGTTGACATTGTAAAGATGAAAATACAGACTGTGAGGGAACCTGTAATTAGTGGAATTTTGAAGCTGTAATTTATTTTTTTTTAAAGAAAGCTGTGTTAAATCTAACAAACTCATGGATTAAAACCTCTTTGTCTTCGTTCCTGTAAGGCAATCTCTCATTTCTTCCTTCAATCTTCCATCACCCTGAATGAGTACAGTTCATTTATCCTGCTACCATCATAATAATTCCCCAACTTTAAAACTTGTAGGAATGTAAAATTAATCAAATGCATAATTCTAAACTCCATTTAAAAAAACCAAAGAAAACCAAAACCAAACCAACCAATCAACCAAAAATCCAAAACACAACAAATCAAAAACCAGCATTGAATGTTATTAAATCAATTTCACTTACCTAAGCTTGTTCAGCTTCCTTCTCTAGCACACCTTCAACCTGTCATCATTTGCTATATATCACTAAGATATGTCCTTCTAAATCATTATCACTACTTTTCAAAGCTGGCATTAAATATCCGGCAAGGTTTCTATGCTGATTTTAAGGAATTAGAAGCATTTGCCATGTTATTTATTCAGAACATATCTGCAGAAAAATATACATATTCTAGCATGTACAGAATGCTTCCAGAGTAGCTTTGAGTGTGGGCAACTGAGATACTACAGTGTCATCAGGATTAAAGTTGTCTATATTATCATTCACAAAGAACATTAGTTACCTAAACCTACTGTGGAGGGTGTTGAATTCAGTCAATTAAGACAGACTGAACCTCTGTGCTTTTTCCTAATAGCAAACCTAGTTCAGGAAGAGTACATTTGCCATCTTCTAATTTCTTTTAAGTATTTGTTATTTACCTGTAATTTTATTTTGCTACTGACCAATGTGAATGTGTGTCTTCTTCCTCACTGAACTTTGGTAGGAAAGACCAAAATTTTGCACTTCCTAAGGTGCCAGGAGCAAACTTTTTTAATGGGTACATTATTATAATGCATTACAATTACCTTGCAGTTGCATTACATTTTAGTTTCCCAGTGTTTGACCACTACAGAGCATAATGATGCAACTATTCACTATAGAGCCTAAGGAAGACATGACCACAATACAAAAAATTATCTCCAGCACAGATGCAGTGCAGAGCTGTTTCTTTTATTAGGCCAATACAAAATAAGAGGTTTGGACAAGTACAGAACTGAATCATCTACATCTGAAGTGGTTATTCCTCTATGGCAATTTTGCAGTTTTTTAAGTCTTAATTCACATCTCATGCTGAACTTGCCAATATTTTCAAAGCCAGAACTAAGGGAAGATGATAAAGAAGGATAGCTATATTTTATTTTTCACAATATATCATTACATCTATATGCAATGTCTTACATACAGTGAACAGTTAAAAAGATTTTTTGGAGAGTCCTTGAAGTCTCAAATAACACCCAAAGCCCCAAACCCCCAAAACAACAGCAAAACACAAAAACCCCCTACCCACAAACAAACAAACAAACAAACAAACAAACCCAGCCAACTAATCAACCAAAAACAACCTCCAAAAATTCAAACACTTGGAAATATTAAAAAAAATAGAAAAGTTAGAGGTTAGAGTTATCCAAGACAATTAGAAATGTAAAATTATTCACACCAAGCATGGCAACTTGATACTTTCTGTTGCTGCTTCAGCCAGCGTTTTCCTTAGTTCCTTCTGGCTTTCACAAATCAGACAAATCCACTTTCTCTTTTTGATGCCAGTATGTCCAGTAGCTTTAGCAAACAGCTGCAGAATGGAGGGTTACTGGAAGTTACTCCCAGTTCTGTTTGCTGTAATGCACCCACATAATTAGGAACCATTCATTCTTTTTATATTGTTGTTTAATTACTGAAAAAAGAGATGACGCCTTGCAGCTGATTCTTACAGTGATAGAGAGAAATAACCAGGTTCACAGGACAGGTAGGTGAATTGCCTTCTGCCTTGTTTGACTCTCTTCAAACACAAGAAAAAGTGCCATGCTAACAACAGCTGCAGGTGCTTTTCCTACTACAGTTGCTCTTACCCCTACTACTCCTTCACCTACATTTACTGTCTGATGAAAATTTGTTAAAATCTCTGAAGATTTTACTTTATACATCAACTTTGCAGGTCAGTTTCCAGAGACTTTGAAATATACAGTATTTCTGCAGTTAAAGCAGCATCTTTTTTTTATCTTTTTTTCCACCCCTCAGGTTTATGGCATTTTCTTGACCAAATATTTAAAGTTATTTTCTTTCTTGCTAAATATGTGGGGGTTTTTTTCCCACCCTTATTCTCTTTCATTACCAGTGGTTTTTGCTCTGTCCCTGAATTTCTTGTTTCAAGGAAATTAATAGCCTTCTTCATGATTCCATCTCTAAACAAAATTATGTATGAGCTCATATTAGTGCTTATATTTTCCTATAAAGGCCAAAATCAAGGAACACGATTAAGAGTCATGACAAATATTGTCAATTAATAAGCATGTGCTGCAGTATTTTTCAAGAGACCTTTATTTACTAAAAGTATGTCAGACTAGTTCCAATTGTTCAAATAAAATTGTTATATCTGCTAGCCTTCAGCCACTGCCTTAATGTTTTCAAACTACTTACATGTTTCAAAAAAAATTTTTATTTAAAGCACTGGAAGGTTACCTGGTGACTCCAGTAGAATAGTGCACAGACTATCTCATGCCCTGGCCATAGTTTAGTCATTTCATATTTATGAGTTCAGCATGATCCCACCAACCTTCTCTCATGTGGTGTGACCATGATTCTCATCCAGTGTTTATTTTTATTAATTCTCTGAAGGACTACTCACTGTCTGAACTGATGAACTGATTTATGGCCAGCTGCCCTCAGTCCTGCCCTGAGAGAAGCCCAACATAACTATAGAGAACAGTGAAAAGATGTTTTTTGGGTAAGATCTCCCTTTTATGTGCTGCAAAAACTACTTTTCTGTGTTGTGAAAGAATGAGAAAGAAGTTGTTTTCCTAAAAATATCCTGAAATAGAAATATCACCTAACTCTTGTAGCCTCTATTCCCCAAAAATGTGTCTGCTTTCCTTCAGTGAAGGACATCCTAATGGGTTGCACAGCCTCCACTGGAGATTTGCAGCTCATGCACATTATAATTTCTCACACCATAAGTTTATATTTATCATCTCTCAGAAGCATATGAGGTTTCACTCTGTTTTGAATGCCACAGTGTCAGAGACATCAATCAAAAATGATAGCATTGATCATGTTGCTGCAAAGGAGTTGGATGGCATCTACCACAATGCCTTACAATGTTACAGTAGTGTACCTGAATTTTGATGAATGAGGACACTGTTTTGCTCAATAGCAATTAATCATGACTTCTCTTAATGCATCATGTTTTTAAAGGCATAATACAAAGCTAATAAAAAGGTTACCTCCTATTCTTCATTCAGCTGGAGTCAATGAAGCTATTCTGAATGCAAAATGCCATGAGGAAGAAGATAAAACAGAATATTCCAAATCTATTTTAAAAGTGCAATGGATTACATTCAGATATCTTATTTTTAACTACCACTGTTAACAATGTTAATATTAATATTAATTTCATACCAAACCAAACAAAATCCCTAAAAGCATAATTAGTAATGGAAAATGAGCACTTTTTTCCCCCCATTTTAGCTAAACTTGCATCTGAGGACAGAAGTTTTCCCAGTAGAAGTAAAAGCAGGGTCTATTTGTTTCTGTAATTAGAAAGATATATGTATATATGTAGGCTCCATCCTACCATAAGCTTGGCTACTGGCTCACTTGTGTCAGCCAAATAGGTTCTGTTAGGCTCATTAAGCATGTAATAAATGTATGAAATTAATCTCCATAAAATATAATTAAGGTCCAGACATCTAGAGTTTCCCTGTAAAATTAAGTATCCAATGTATAAAAAAATTACTGCTCTATTCATACAGCTTGATAAAAAAATTAGATTTTACAGAAATCTATGAAAGATATAAAACTTTCATGCTTGCATCATTACAGATATGCCTACCATATCTGGATGACATGGAATTGCCATAGTATGGGCAATTTGGCTGTTCCTAGTACAAAGCAAATTTGCATATACACTTGGAAATATAGTGCTAGATTTGTCTCTTTTTATCTTTGAGCTAGTTTGTTCTGTGTTTAATAAAGTTTCTTTATACTTGTGTCAGGAATCTTTATTCATCTATCTATGTATTAAATTACTTTGCACACTATCGGTCACATTTCTGATCAGAGATAAATTACTACAATAGATGAATTGTTGCTCTGAAGAATATAAATATAAATCTACTTTACCATAAGATAGAACTAATAGGAAACATTTGCAACTGTTCAGAAAGAACAGCAACTTCAGTGGCAATATTAATCGCGAAAAAAATTATAATCTCACATTGAACAAAACCTATACAAATAAAAATGTTTGTGGCCAACAAATAAAAATAGTAGTGGCCAGCAATTTTTTTCAGGTTTTGCCAGCAACCTCAGAGCCCAGATGCTAAACACTGGAAAATATTTATTCCAACAGCAGCATCTGGTACTTTGTCAGACTCCATAAACAATTTTGTTTTACAGTTCTAAAGCTGCTTCTGGGTTTATTACATGGTTAATCTGATGGGATGACTTGTTCTCCTGGATGCCATATGCCAGGAGCTAGAGATGCAGTGAACTGTTTGCCCATTATACTTGCATTAAAAAGCAGACCAAAACATCTGCTGAAAATGATGCACTTTACTACAATTAGGCTTATGACGATGAGTGACTCGCCTTAAAATAATACCAAAAAGCTGCCAGAGGATCAAGAGCCAAGGCTGGTAGACTTAATGCCAACCAGGTAATATTTCAAATTTTGTCACTGGATACTTAGTCTCTGTGGGTTTTGCATTTCTTGTGGCTCTTTGCTGGTTGGTTGGTTTGTGGTTGTTGTGGCGTGTGGAATTTTTTGTTTGTTTGTTTGTTTGTTTGTTTGTGGGCTTTTGTTGTTGATTTTTTTTTCCTTCTGTATGCATGAAGGTAACTTCACATAAAAAAGGAGACGTGTCAAGAGGAAAAGGAAAAAAATAAGATGCCTGTATTGCTTTTTGGAATAACTGCAAGGGCTAAAGGTGGACATGCCAATGAATTGCTGACTCCTTTAAAGTCAGAGCATAAACTCTAAATATTAGCCAACAGAAAGTCATGTGAAAATATTGCTCAGGATTTTCGGCGTTATTCCGTCTGCAGGCAGTGAATTTGTGAGTACTCAGCCTTCCAGTAAAAATGGCCTATTATTAGGTTTCAAAAAGGCAAATGGATATCTACCTTTAGGAACATATTTTTTACAATTTCTGTTACATAAAGCTGGGATAACAGATTGATGTAAAATACACACCCCAAATAACCCAGAGTGTGGAAAAGAGTAGTGTTCTGTAGTAAGAAGGAATGTTAGGTGAGGTCCTGTGCAGATCTTTCTGTTGAATGTGTGTGTTTCCACAGGCAGTATTTTTTTTTACCCATCACCAATTCTCATAAGTGTAATTTCTTGAAAAGAAAGAGGTCATAAAATGCAAATTGCATATGCATTTTTAGCAACAGTACAAGTAAAACCTTCCCTGTGCAAGTAAAACCTTCCAAGAGTCAATAAAAGTGAAAAGTGAAACCCCCGAGTACAAAGAACTATAATAGAAGGCATTACTAACTTATTCTGTGTCTAAATATTATAACCTTTGAAGGAATTCATGCCCTTACAGAAAAACTAGATATTAGATTAAGTCAGTTAATATCTTCAGAACTCTGCTAGAAAATGTCTGGAATGGACAGGGGGAAAAATGTTTATACCTTTAAAAGGCCTGTTATTTTGAAAAGCTGTAGAATTAGTTCCACCACTATTGACAACAAAAAGAAATTAAGAATTAATAAGATCTGGAGAGGAAATATATGTTCTTAATCAGCTGCATACAGAGGACCTGCTCTCATTACTCTCAAAATAATTTTTCACAACAAATTAAGACCTTTATCCAACTGTGTCTTGTATAAGATTTCTGAAAATAACCTGTAGTGCCGGCTGTCTGCTACTTCTAGCTTTAAACTGCTAAACATCTACCTGTTCTAAATGAGCAGAAGGCACTGCACCATGACACTGAAATTGTTCTCAGCTGTATTCAGATTGTCAGACCATTTACCACCCCATGTTCATTACACTGGGCATCTCCCACTGCAGAGCTTTACAGTTCTATTAGCTTGAAGCATTTCAACTAGTCACTTTAGATTATGAGCCAATAATCAGCAGCAAAGGTGATAGCTGACCATCATTTATTTAAAATTAAAATTGCATAAGATTTAAAATAATTTTAAAAAAAAAAAAAAGAGAGAGAGAGAAGATTGGGGTTATTTTGTGACTAGCAAGTTATGAAGAGTGCTCTTTTCCTCTTTCAAGTCTCACAGTCTCACTAACCCCACTTCTGAAAGAGCAGATACTGCAGACAAATCTTTTCCTATGACTGACCTCTGAGAAAATTCCTGCTAGGGTTTCCCCTAGTGTCAAATACAACATGTAAGTTTGTGTGTCAGGGGCCTTTTTCTCAGTGGAAGCAGAACCTAGAGTCTTTCTATCACTTAAATTCCTAAATTTCACAAAATTTTTAGTATTATCATATTTTGACAATCTCTGTGGTAAATTTGACTGAAATTAACCAACAAGACTAAGAGCAGGAAATCTCAAATATATAGGCAACGTAATTTTGCACACTTTTGTTCACACAGATGGGTCAAAAATAAGGAATGAGAAACTTGGAGGGGTGGATGTGGGACATGTTAAAGGAGGGAGGTAGGTATTTTTAGTAACATTTTAGCTTGGATCATTAAATAATTTAGAGTACCAAATCCTTACAATTATATAGACCTTCCCAAAGTGATAGCTTAAAAAAAAGCCAACCTCCGCTCAGTTACCAAAAATTGCCGTAATCAGATTTATCAGTGAATGAGAAATCAGAAGGTCTTATTAATAATCCTGGTTTGCCGTATTTATGCATGCTGCTGCATATCCTATTGTGTATCCTTGGTAGGTAATTTTTCCCTCTTACCACGCCTCATCCATCCTGTCTCTCAAACAGACTGTAGGGGGCTGGCATAATGTTAGTTCTCAGTGTTCTTTTTGTTCAATATCTCATGCATTAGGATAGAACCGAATTTCAGTTAGAAATGACATATTTGGAAATTTTCAAACTTGCAATTCAGAGAATATACTCAAAAGGGATAAACAGATGCTTGGATAAATTCTTCAAAAGCTGCAAGAACTTTGTGGAATTGGAGAGAAAGGACAGCAAAGATTACAACGAGGGAAATCACCATGATATATCTCAAAGCACTTACCACAACAGATGTTGCTAATGGAGAAAAGTTGTAGGCAGAGAGGCACAACTAGGCTCTTGGCTGTCCTATGCTAAACCCATGTTATATGTTGTCTCTTTTTATAGTTTCTTAAAGTCAATGTTTTGCCAGACACAGAAACTTTGCATTCACAAAGCCCCAGCATACATATAGTTTTCAACTCAAGACTATTTATGAAATAAGATCATAAACCTAATTTTACCCACAGGAAATGTGTGGGGTATCACTCTTCATTGTTTCAGGGCTGCACATTTATGAGACAGCAGTGACATTACACAGGAACTTAAACATACTCTAAAAGCTTTTACAAAAATTAAAAGTTCAAAAGTCCTGTAAATTACAGATTTCACGACACCTTGGTCTTGATCCAGTTAAAACCTTTCATTATTATACTGCTGCAATGCTGGAGAAGATGAGATATCTCCTGTTTGTTTGTTTGTTTGTTTGTTCTTTAATGCCAAGACAATTCTAAACAGCAAGTACAGTGGCATAGATAGCTCCTTGGAATTCTACCTTTCAGAGTTTTACTATTCAAGTGAGTGAGTAAATACAGCATCTCTGAAGATTACAGAGCTTTGTTAATTGCTGGGTGGTGAGTAGATTTCATTTCTTCACACCTCTTTGATTTACAATGTATAAAAACATCAAGATGTTGAACTGTTTCCTCCATGAGAAATTGCAGTGATACAAGAAAATGTAACTCATGAAAAATCTGGTGGCCTGAGCATTGAATAATTGAACAAAATGTTAAATCACTACTGTAAAAGAAATTCAGCTGAGTGCAGAGGGCCAGTGTTGGATCCATGCATGAGTTGACTCCAAAACAAGTACCATTTTGAAGTCCTGCATAGGATGACAGCTTTACTACTCACACTGGTGGAAAAGCATCCCATACACATCAGACACGAGTGAGTCTGTCCTTCCTCAGTCTTGGCTGCTAGACATTTGTAATGTGATCTAATCTAGTTGTCTGAGCTTTTTTTTTTTTT
>VZTX01021820.1:46355-66150 GCA_013400915.1 Pardalotus punctatus | reverse complement strand
TTTTTTTTTTTTTCTTTTCGTAATCAGTGAAATAAGATGGATAGCCACAGAGCACAGAACATTAACATTTGAAAATGGTGGTGAAAACCTCCTGGGAATTTTATTTCTCAATTAAGTGTAAAGACAGCCCAGAAGAGCAGTATATACCTGACTTCTCCGTAACAGGATTGGCATGTCAAATCATGCTTTTAGTTCTGACAAATTTTTCTTGCTCCTTGAAAAAATGTAAGGTTTAAAATATACTTTAAAAATATACAAAGACTTCACAGGAAATAAACTAGTTAATATGCTAAATTATCTAGGTTTTATGCCATATTGGTATTATGACTTTCATGTGATCAGTTAATAAGCAGAACTCCAGAGATTTTGGTTTTGAGGAAACCCAGAAGTGACATATTACAGGAGTTATCTTTCAGCTTTCACTTTGACTTGACAGCAATAATACTGAAAAAAAACCAAACCAACTTTTGAATGAAACTTTGTATAATTTATATTATTCACTTCTAATTAACAATTTGTACAAATTGCTCTCCAGTCTTAACCTGAAGGAAGTCATCTAAGTTTGCAATAGGTGTCCAAGATATGTGAATACTAATATTATCTCAATGAAACACTATCGGGAACAAGTGAAGTATAAAACACCATCTCCTCTCCAAAACTACACAGATTTACAATAAAAAAACCACATAATTACTTTATCTGCTTTTTATTGAAGATCATTCCTCAAAATAGCAAACAATAACAGAAGACATAAGGGATCTCATTGCTGTTAATGTATTTAGGCAGTGGTTGAAAATCTGCAGAGTCAGAGGCCTTATTGAAGTAATTGTGTTCCTTAAAATACTCTGACATTCTGTCCAGGACTCTATTTTGAATGAATTACTGAAGTTGATAATATTCTAAAAACTAATACACAATTTTACACATAATAAAAGATCACATAAANCCCCAAACAAACAGACAAAAAAACAATTTAAAAAAAGTAGTACTCTCAAACCCAAAGAAACAGACTTATTCTTTGGTGTGACAGAAAAGAATATCACAGTTAAGTTGTGCAAATATTTACATAAACTCTGTGCACCCTGGAACACAGCTAATTGCATAGCAGCTAGGACTGTGGATCTTGATCATGATATCACACTTTACCACACCAAGAGTATAGATAACATACTCTTTACCATACAAGAGTAATTACAGTGATGCAGGTATAAGCTCGTCTCAAGCAGTCAAGGGAAAACCTTTTCTTTTTATTGCACCTCACGTTAACTTTCATATTTTGAGCATCATTTTTGTGGCATATTTGTGTGAAAAAAAAATTAAATAAAATAATATTTCTCCTGAAAGGGTATTGTCATAAAAAATGGCAGTGCATGGGTAGTATTTTTGTCTGTTCATGGTCACCACGTGAATATTCTCCACTGAAAACAAGTCACTGGAAATGAAAACTCACACTGTTCTATCCCAAAATTAATCAGAAAAAGAAGCATAATTGGAGAATAGAACAGCCTACAAAGGAAGGCAATCAGAAAAGTCAGCATTGCTGAAGACACTCAGGATATTTGTTGCAATTACGTTGAGTGACCTTGCAAAATACAAGGAATCCCATTAGCTGACTGATACACAGTGGTAGTGCTACTGCCATTGACCCAACTTAAATAGTTCTCACTTTTGATTTTTAAAATCTATATGAAATTATTTAATCTATATTTCTACTTTGAATAAACTTTTAAATCTTGCAAGATTTGATATTATATCTCAGCTGAGAGGGAATGCAAAGAAGGGGAGGTCTTTGTTTCAGCTTTCATTCCAAATTTGCAGACTATTGTTTGCTTGATCCATATCCAAATATGGAAATATTTTTGCCAGTATGCAGATACCCAATATTAAAATAGCCTCTTTAACTGAGTCTAAAAGTAATCTGCAAAGCTAGTTCTGATGTAAATACCTGTATTTTAAATATCCGATGTTAATACAAATCAAATCCACCTAGGCTGTACTTCTCAGGTTTTTTGCATCCTCTGGCATCACTTGAGTGATCGTGATATCTGACAATAGAGTTGTGAACTACACCTTGTCCCAAAGGCTGGAGCTTTCCAGGTTGTTTGTAGAAATGTTTCTTTGAAACTTTTCACTGTCTCTAAATATTAAAAAAATCTTGGTAAGGTTGTCAACAGAAGGTCCAGTTTTCCCTCTGGGTTCATAAACCATTTTATATTCTTCTCATGTCTTCTAATTCCATTTAGATAAAAATCATAAGACTGGTGAAAGTGGGTATTTTTAATTCCTACCTTAATAAACCATGCTTACCATTATTTCACATCATTCTCTCCTCTGTTTTTTTATTCCATCAACGGCTTTAACACCACATGTGTTCCCATGTCTTTGTTAGCTATCCAGTGAGACTGTCATCATTAGGAAACAGGTCTTTCTGTCATGATTCAAAGTCATCTTGGATAAGTAAATAGCTGGGGGAAATTCAAAGAAAACACACAATCTCGTACATTAATATTCCATGCATTATGACACTTACCAGCAACAATTTTCAAGCTCAAGCTTTCATTTATCTACTTATATGAATGCAAAAGTATATGCATAGAATGATTCACACATAACTGCATTACAAATATGTTTCTCTATTTCCTGAAATTATCTATAGTAGTTTAAATAAAGATCGTAAAATGATGTTTTAATTTTCAAAACAGTTGCTGTGGTGCAACATTTTTATAGAAATAGTTCTAATGAAGTTTCAGTTTCATTTCTTTTTTCAGCTTTTTTGATTTACACTCTCTAACTGTATTGCAGTTTAGTCACAGCATTCATGATTTACTCTTCTACAATGAGAGAGGACGGAGGGAAGGTACCTGTAAGTTCTGCTGAACTAGGCATTTTTTTCTTTTTTTTCCTTTTCCATTACTTTATTTTATTTTGGGGTTTTTTTGGTTTGGTTTGGTTTTTGTTTTCTGAAGACTGCCACTAACTACTTTTTTTTTTTTTTAACTAAATGGCTAATATAAGGAATATGACCTATTCACTTCTGTTAAGTAACAATAACTATCTCTTTGGTCACCGTATCTTGGGGTTTGTCTTAGAAACAGTCAATACATTTTAATACCTCTTGTTCCTTAAGTGTTCCATTCCCAGATGAATAGTCCCAAATTAAAGAGGCAGGCACAGAGAGAGAAAACTGAAGCTGCTAAATAAGAGAATCATACTCTCCACTTAGTCTTCACAGGGAGAGACCATATGGTTGTTAAAATTGTAAATGAGGAATAGCCAAGCTTGGAGAAATAAAGAGAAAGTGACTGCTGGAAGGTACTGTTTACTAATCCTTCCTCTGTCAAAGGTTTGTTAAGAAGCTCTCAGCAAGTAATTTCACTTTTCTGCATTTCTTTCTGTGGAGATCTCTTCTCTCTTTGGAGAGCTGTAATAATAATCCTTGCCCAATCTCACATGTGTGAAATATAATTTTCAGAAAATATTTTTATTGTTTACAATAAATGCATAAAAACATGGTAAAAAATTGCAAAATATGGCTGACTTGTTTTGTTCTTTCAAAGAAAAGAAATACATGCCTCTGTTTATTGCCCCCATAGTACCTGTTACATATTTGCTTACAGAACCATCTTAGGATCAGTGTGATCTGGGTAATTAATGGTGTTGTACAGTTCCCTACTTTTTAAAAATTATGTTCTCAGCACCAAAGGTCCTAAATCTACAGGAGAGTACATTAGATAATCAAGTGTACTTTTCCCAGAAAGTGTGTGGACATTTAGCATCATGGCAAACATCAACATTAATGGGATAATTAAATAACACTGCGCTGACTCAAACACATATTCCTCGCACACTCCAAAGTCATGACAATATTTTTTATGGGGGCAATAGAATGTGGATGGTAAATAACATTTCTGAAGAATTATTAATTCTTGGTTCAATAAAATATTTTTCACCTCTCAAGAATTTAGGACAATTTGTATGACTGAGATTTCAGATGCAGTAGGAAGGCAGTTATAACAAGCAAATAACAGGCAAAAGCATAACAGTGTAACAGAACAGTATCTTGGGGACTCTTCATATGGCAAGGTTTTGTAACGCATTAGCTCCAGAAAACACAGGGTGACATTTACATGGCCTAATATTATCCATCTCAAAGCTGGGTTTCTGAGCTTTTTTCAGCAACAAAAAAAACCCCAACCAACCAAACTAACAAACAAAAACCAACCAACCAACTAACCAAAAAATAAACAAATAAACAAAACCAACCAACCAACCAGCCAACCAAAAACACCACAAAAAACTCTATCAATTTGCCGTGACTTTTATGAATTGTCATTAGAAAAACAGTCTGTGTGTATGGAGAACGTTCAGTTAGACACTGATGTACCAATTTAAGCCATTCTCATTTGCATTAATATTTCTGCTTAATATGAAAATGACCAAAAATAGAAAATTATTGTTTTCAAAATTAGCTCCTTTCCATTCTTTATTTTAAGGTCTAGCAAAAGCATTAGAAGTCACTATGAAAGTCTGAAATCATGACACATGTTTTGGTACCACAGTGCCAGTGGGACTGAATTCTTACTCATTTAACTGATTATAGAGTGCCATTTTTCTTCCACAAAGGGAAGAGCATTGTTTATTCCACTGAAAGGCAAAAACATTTTCTGATGTCATTGAGAATGAAGTTTTTGCGCAGGTCATATTTTGAAGAGACTAATGTACGTCAAAAGACTACCACAGGCTGTTGACACTGCTAAGACAGCGTCCTTGGCCTGCTTCTGACTTACAGGAGGCACAAATGTGGCTTGGGGATTAGGTAGAGAGGCATGGCATGTGCAAATCTAAAGTTGTCAATTAGCATCATTGAATCAGTAGCAGAGACTCTCAGGGCATATTTTTCTACAAAAGAAAGGATTAAAATAGACAGTCCCTGCTATCTCCTAAGAGACACTGTCTATGATTCATGACACCTGAATAACCATATCTAAAGACTTTGATCAAATCATATCCAGGCTTATATTTAAGTGACTGAAAAACACTGCCCAGAATTAATAAACAGGTTAATAATTATTAATAAGCCGGTATTTGTAATGACTTTTACTTGGTTTTTTTGGATGGAGTTGAATGGTGTAACTACAGAGAGAAAGGGAAGTTTCCCTAGTTTACCTATTGTCTTTCACTCACTGTAGGCCTTTGCTAAGGTATCCTCCACAGACTCCATGTTCTACACAGGTTTTGTGTGCAGGTAGAGCTGTTATTAAGGGGAAACATTTAAAAATGCACCTGAAGTCAATAAATACTTCTCAAATCACATGTAGCCTATAGTGTAAGTCAGTGGGTTTTTCTCTGGCAATGTAAATGGAAAGATTTTTGCAAAGGAAAATAGCAAACCATTTGAAAATAACACTCCATCTGATGTCACATTTTTTGGATCAGAGACTAGCCTAGCTCTATTGCTGCATTTTGGGAACTTTTTAATCTTTGAGCAGTAAGATCAACAAATTTATTTTCAAAAATAAACTGAAGAATGGTTTTTCTGTCATAAGAAGTGATGTGTTAAGAAGTAACATTTCTCTAATTTGAGTTAAAGGTTGCATATGATAGTTCTTTAAAATCCTTGTAAATTATCTAATATTGTTTTTAACTTGATTTTCTCTCTTTGTAGATGGTGTTGTATTGTTTTGGTCCAGGAGAGACAGTTATGCATAAACAACCATTCTATGATGAATTATATACCTTAAAGTAAAGTATCTTTCATGAATAGAAGCAATACAATACAATGATTTATAGTTCTTCTCAGGGAAATAAAGGTGCAAAGATTAATGAAAGGGGTTTGAGTACAACAAAATTTAAAACATATTTGAATAGTTCCTGCAATAAATTTGACTTCAGAAAGTTACGTGAGGTTTTTCATAAGAACAAAAGCCAATGTCAGCTAACATGCAGGGATATATTGCTTTTAAGTGTCCTTGTATCCAATTTCCATTTTATTCTTACTAAGATTAACAACTAGCAGTATTTTAAAAAAGAACCGCAAAACCACCAAATGCACAAACCAAAAAATCAAAAAAAAGTCAACCAAATAAAATTTAAAAATCAACAAACCACAAAGAGCTCTCTGTGATGGTGCATTCTTCCTGCCTCACCCATGATCTCAAAAATTCCCATTCACCCTTCGCCTTTATGCAATGAGTTGGGCAGAGAAGCATCCCTCAACCGTACCAGGAACTCCTGCACAGCCAAGGTGGGAATAGCACTGGCCATACCATGGATTCTTGTTTCCTAGCCAAAGTGGGGAACAAAAGAGGGAATAATCCATCATTGTCTGACAGCCTTGGAACATTGATACCTTGTGTGTAATAGAAATTTGAGAATTCCAGGATAGAAATTTGCTGATGTCTAAAGTGTCTCTCAACTATATAAGCAGCAGTCCTAAGTGAGGCCCTTTGAGCTCTCCTGGATTGCAACAGGCTGCTCCAACACCTCCCTCTGAGTGGGGGTCCTCTCAGACCCAGTGAATTCTCAAGCTTGTGAAGTTCAGAGGACCACCACCAAGGGCTGACAAGGAGTCCTGAGCCAGCACCCCCTCTCTTTGAGGTTCAACACTCACCTATTTAGAAATGCCAAGTTATTAGATGTATTTCACTGAACTAGAGGGGAATTTTAACTGGCGTACCTTTGCACACATATATAACTTTGTGTTTCTGTGCAAGCATGTGTGAATTTATTTAGATACCCTATAGCAAGTATAGCGCAAATGTTGCTATCTTGGATCTATAATTAAGATAAGGTGGTAATTATAGTACATCCAATTGACTGACTTTTTAAATGTTAAATTAGTCAGTTATTAAGTGCTGCTAAAGTCCTGTGATCCACCTTAAAAATTATCCATGTGAATAAGTCCACTGACTAAACCTCAGACTACTGCTAGATCAGAAGCCATGTGAAGGTCCCATCAGTGTTGAACCGACACATTTGAAACATCATATTAAGACCACTTTTTGAGGATATCTCAGGCTGTAGCTCTTTAGGTGATTCTAACTTGATTTTCCTCTGTATGTTTCGTCCTTTCAATAGAGAGAACCTTGCCATCCAGCTCTGCTCAGTAGTGTTTTGCAAACTTATATTAAACCTGCTTTTGCTAATAATTTTAATGGTCATTTTTTAAGAAACCTCAACATTCATTCGTGACAGATGGTAGAAACATATTTTAAAGCAATACTATATTTTAACTAGCTTTAATAATGTTAATTTTAAAAGGATTGTGAATGACACGTAGCTTTGATGAACAAATTTATGGATACATTCAGTATATCCAGAGTCCATCTAATCTGTATCAAAAAGTGCATGATAAAGGCAGAAAACAAAGACACATGTGGGCTTGAGTAAACACCTTTTTAAAGCATGTCAAGATGACAAGCACACTGATCTAGATAGATGAGCATGTCACAATGAACAAAAGAACAAACAAAATTTGGTGTGACTGTAAAAAGAGCTGGAAGTACCTAAAAGAGAAAGGAAACTTAAAATTGATATGTTTATCAAGTGTTCAGAATAGAAAATATGGCAAATTTCACCTGTAATCATGGTTTAAGACACAGCGTCACTTTTCTTTAAAACATCCTATCATATTTACACAACTTTGTAATTAATTTAGTTTTTGAGGAGCTTTGTCTTCTCTTTTCCTGTGAGTCTGTATACCCCCTGTAGTGTAAGGGTACACAAGCTAAATTAAAAGAAACCAGCTCAAGTCAGTAACTGTCTAATTCCACTATAGCTACTGCTCTGTAAACATCCACATAATTCTGGCAGAAACTTGAGATGGAGAGATTCCAAAAGATTGCCTTGAAAGGAAATATCTTCCATCTCTTATGCAAAATACTGCTCCAGGTCACTGATGTGTTTAGAAAGAACTTAATCTGTAGTACAGATATAGTCTTCAACTTTCACATTCTTTAGTGTTTTATCAAACACCTCTGTAAAAAATATACTATTTTTTCCCTTTTTGTACAGCAACTAATAGATTAGGCAAGGTGTGTAGGTTTTTTTAACATTTTCTTTCACATATTGCCAAAGAAAATATAGAAAGAGTGGGAGGTGAGAAAAAGAAGATATGAAAAACAGTATACCAACAGACCAACAAAAATAGTCAAAAACATGGAAGCCACCTGTCAAAGATATTAGAAATGTCCTATGTTTTCAGGTTTAAAATAAAAGCTCTTTTTTTTAATGCCTACTAAGTTTTCAAAAATTGCAGAATCATAAAATTATTTTTATACAAATGAACCC
Source organism: Pardalotus punctatus (assembly GCA_013400915.1). NCBI lineage: Eukaryota > Metazoa > Chordata > Aves > Passeriformes > Pardalotidae > Pardalotus > Pardalotus punctatus. Next base: position 57,861 of record VZTX01021820.1, on the reverse strand, counting down.
TTAAAGATCACATAATCCATGTATTTACATTTTTCAGTATATCAAATTGCTCAAAGCCTTATCAAACCTGACTTTGGACACTGCAAATCATGAGGCATCCACAGCTTCTCTGCACAACCAGTTCCAGTGTCCCACCATTCTCTTCATAAAAGCTCTTTTAGATTAAAACCAGTCCCCCTTGTCTTGTAACTACAGATCATGTCAAAAATCTATCTGTTTTTGATATAATCCTCCCTTATACACTGGAAGGTTGCAGTAAAGTCTTCCCACGACTTTCACTTTTTCAGGCTGAACAATGTCTTTTGTCCTGTCTCCATAGGAGAGGTTGTCCAGGCCTCTGGTCATTTTAATACCTCTCCTCTGGACCCACTCTTCCTGTGTTGGGGACCCCAGAGCTAAACACAATACTCTGAGGGGGTTTCATGAGGGAAGAGTACATGGGCAAAATCACCTTGCTTGACCTTGGCTACATTTTTTCTGGGTTGCAAGGGCACATTTGGTCCAGTGTTTCAACTCCCAGATCCCAAGAGCTTGCAGGACTGCTCTTAATCTATACATGCTCTGGACTGTATTGATACTGAGGATTACCTTGACCGAGGTGCAGGACTTTTCTCTCAGTGTTTTTGAACTTTATGATGTTAATGCAGATCCAGAGGCAGAACAAAAGAAAAGATGCTTTCTCTTTGAATTTATAGGCTTTAAGCAAGTACACTGTCCATGGAAAATAAATTCTAACTCAGTGCCAAAGAGATCTGCGCATGTGTTTTCAGAGGGCGAAAACGTTGAAAAATTAATAGATTAATTCAAAATTATGAAAAAAATTATGTTAATTAAAATAATGAAATAATACATCAGCTATAAGCAGAATTATGTGGTTTTGTGCATATGTGTATCTATCTATATGTATATGTAAGTACATATATCAACATATAACTCACATGTCATATGCTTTGTATTTGCATCTCTGCAGATATATGCGTTCATTGTGCTCTTACATTGAGTCTTATCTTCGTTCACAGACTAGTATTTTATAGGTCTGCATGTATAAATCTCATTATTTGGATGTGAGTCCTGGAATTTTGCAGCAACAGACAGTAGTGATCCCTTCTTTTGTTTAACGTAAATCATCTCAGTCCTAAAGCAGCATTCTTCATTCCTCATTTGACTCTAAGGATGAGCAAAAACGTTCTTAGGTTCCCAACCACAGTAATCAATCCTTGCTCAAAGCCAGCAGAAGACCTGGAAATGTGTTTTAATTCTATGTGGGCTCTTGGGCTCTGTGTTGGACAATTTCCAGAAATGCCCAAGAATGAGCAACTTGTCTTTAAATCACTTGTGGTAGGACTATGCCTCAAATGAACTTGCCCCTTATGCAAAACATTTTACCTGTGAACTTTATAACTAATCAGATCTTGTACAGTCATGTGGATTTGCTTGTCTATAAATCTTTCCCCAGGTTTAGTAAAATCCTAGAGGGGCAGATAGTCCCTGGACTGACGTAATAATATGTAGACTGGCTTATCAATCTGAATCTTAGCCAAGTGCTCCTCTTTGGTTGCATTTCACATCTTTAACATTTTATAGCAGAGAGCAGTAAATTTCTTCTGGCATGTTTGTAAAAGGGCATAATTTCTGTAAGAAGGAATCAGCTCTAATACACGTACCTCTGAGTATGTGAGACATATGTGAATGTGACTTCATCTATAGATATAGACTTCATCTCTAGTGTTTCCCAGGAGAGGAGCATTCTTAGGCTAAGAAGACAGTGGGAAAGTGAAAATGCAGAAGCAGAGGTACTCGTCCCTGGAGAGAGTCTCAGAAAGGTCTAAGGAAGTCAGGCCCAGTGACAGTACATCCAGAGCATAGGGCAGAACAAAAACTGTGCCCCATTGGTATATGTGCGATTGGTGCAGTGGGCAGATGCTGGGGTATGAAAGCATAGGGAAAAAAAGCATGGAGAACTGAAGAAGTCCTCCAGGAAGGACTGTTGTGTATTATTGTTTTTACATATTACAAGTTTTCTGCAGCAGCACCTTGAGCACGTTTTGAAGGAAGCTGCTAGGCTGGTATGTCTCGGCACAGCAGGAGGTTCCCTGAAGCAGGACACTGAGGAGATAGAGCAGACAGATTCTAGTACATGTGAAAGAATTGGGAAGAGAATTTTAGCATCAGATAACTACATCGGATACTACATGTGACTGCCCGGTATTTTGGAAGAAGCAGATGGCATGGTTTGTGGAGAGAAAAAAAAAAGGGAAGATACCAAAGCAAGGAGGTGGAGAATGTACAACCAGAGCTCAAGCTTCTCCTTGAAGCTTAAAGTTTCTAAATGTTACAGACATAAGCCAATAGGGGCATGCAAACAAAGAAAATAATTAAATGCTGATGGATAAGAAGTTCTCTTCTATCAGATAGTTTTACATGATGGACAAAAGAGAGGTCACCACTTAGAGTAATAAAATCTGTTTTGTTATTCTGCAGAGTTTTTTAGGATTTCAGGTTTGTTCCAGGTTGTTCCTTTTTTGATATTGTGTGGGTGAAGCCTGGGGCAATTTAAATTGGTGCAACAAAATAATTCTGGGTCATTCACCCTTCACAAATCTTCAGGAATGAACTAACAAAGTAGCAAAGACAATTGTTGACCACAAAATCAATTTCAGTTTCTCTCTTGCTCTCCTTTCTTGCTTTTTTGATCAGGAATGCTATTGCATACCTCAAACAATTTTCAAAAAAAGTTTCTGTTTTCCTGAAAAAAAAAATCCCAGTGCATTGAATTCAAGAATGTCCAGAAAATTTGCTGTCAAGAAAGAAACACTAATTTCTACATCTGCCTCAAATTTTTCTGCAAAATCTTCTAAAACAGAGGTTGGGTATTGCTGATGGAAAAAAAGAGAAGACAATAGACAAATCAGTCTAAAACAGTGAAGCAACTGTCCTGAATATTTGAAATATGTTGATCTGTTTAGAACTTTTATTTCTGCCTGAAAATTTATTTGTTATATTTCCAGTTTTACTTCAGCATGTAGGCTGCTTTTTAAATATCATATGCTTAAAAAATTGACTATTTAAAAGCCTCACTGACAAAATGGCATCTCTTCATCAACTCCGACTTTATAAGCCAGCAAGACACACTAAATTGGGTAGTGTTAGTAGCAGATGAGCAAAATTCATCAGTATTCAGGTATTAAATTTTACTGTTGTTTTTTGTGTATTTTTGAGTGATATTAGAAAATAATGCTTGAGTGATTAGTCATGCTAGAATGGTTACATTTAGATGTCACTTTTTTTCCAAAAATAAGCTTGAAATTGCAGATATAAAAATGAAAGGGGCATAAATGAATTTTTCAATTGTCATTCACTTACATGCACAAGCATATGATTTAATGACTTACAGATGACATTGCAGTTCTGCTTCATGTATATTACCCATGCACAGACTGATGTGCAAAAATCTGTACATGCTTATTCTAAGGGGAGATATGAAATCTTAAAGCTTAGAAAAACCTTCTTAAAAGACAGATATTTACATTATAAGATGCCATTTTCCTCACACAGAATAACAATTTGGAATTCAAGCATAACACATGCTAAATCTTATTCATTTAATTTAAACTCAGATTTCCAGAGTCAAATGCTTAGGATCATACATTCAAAATAAGAATGTAATTTTCAGAAGTCAGAAAGAGTCAGAGACATTCAAAGTCTCCCAAGATCATGCTCTTTTGTAACCACATCCAGTTTTATATATTTACATTTAAAGAAAAAGGAATTAAATTAATAAAGAGCATTTGCTAATTAAAGAAAAGAGGTACAGTAAATATTTTTATGAGTGCTTTGCACTACTTGAAAGCTCTGACTTGTTTACCAGCTCCATCAAGATTATTACCATCCTGTTAAAGATGAAAAACATCTAATGGGAGAAAAATAACTGAAGACTCCTTTCAGTAACATAAAAGATATTACCTCTGGCACATGTTTTTAGACACGTAATTCAGTACAAAAATTTCTTGCAACCGATACTATCATGCATAAAATTACTGTCTTTCCCAATGATGGGTTAGTGTTTGCTCTGTTCTGGTTATGCAAACGATGTCACCATTTTCAACGTTTTCAACAGTACTGAGCAATAAGATCACATTATTTAGCTTCTTGGATGCATATGTCCACTAAACACTAATTTCCTTTTCTGAAAGCATCTATCACTTCTGTAATTGTGTGTATACAGTGGGTTTGATTATGTATACTTCTTAATTTTGTATGCATACAATGGAAATCCACAGGTTGAAATGATTCCTAGAATGCCTTTTAAACATACAGGTGTCTGATTTGTATGTGGAAATATTAACAAAGAGCCACAATTTTTAAATCAATTTTTAAAAAACAAACAAAAAAACCCCCTTCCATGTTTGTACATCTTCCTCAGGTTTGGTTATTTTTATTTTTCTTCTGATGTCTTATATCTCATACTGTGTCTTCCTCACTATTTTTCTGTGCATTCACTTCTAGACTCTAAAGCTGCCACACCTTTTGCTTTCTCTGCTAAAGAATGGGATAAATACATCATCATTGGTATGTTGCCTTGCCTCTGTAAAATTGCACTGTCAGCACGTCATGTTTGAAAAAGGGTAACTAATATAAATAATCCCTTAAAAGCCTTCCAATAACACAATCTTTTATAATATTGCTAACATAATGAGACATCACTTTAATTCCTTCAATTTATTTGAACAGTTTTGAACCAAATTTTGCCAAGTCATTAATATCATACAAAATTCATCAAAAGTAGGCCTCATATATATATTTGTCAACAGAACTAGAGCTAATGTTACCTCTGGATTTCATAGCAAAGATCTCTGCATATGTATTATTTTTTAAATTATAAATTCTTAAAATATTAATAGATAAAATATAATAGAAAATAATACAATAAGTGAAACCTAAATGCAGGTGCTATTTTATATTAAGATCTCTGGGAGAAGGTTTCCTTAAACGTCCTAGTTTCATACTTAATTGGGTATTTATATGTTCATTCTATCACATAATATTGACTTTCATGTTGAAAATAATGCAAGAGAAAACTCGTTGGGTCTTTTTTATTGAGTTTTTAGGGGGCTTTTTTTGAGGTAATGTAAAACAAAATATATAAAATATACCTAGCAACATGTAATTTACATTATAATTAACATTTTCAATTTTTTACTAAAGTTAAACTCATGGTCAAATTTGACTGAAAAAAAATCACTACATGTTCTTAGCTATCGTAATCTGTAGAGTAATAGATTTTCTTCAGAGCTTCGACCCCTTAGTCTCAGCAGCACTGCTCAAATGTTTCCTATCTTGATTGACTTCAGCTCCAAAATGTTAACTTGATTTCACTAAAAGAATCAGGATAAGAAAAATATTTCTTAGTTGCTATAATCTCATTTCAATGCAGTGCTTATCTTGCCAATAGTATTTCAACACATATATCTGACTTTTTTTATATAAAATATAAAGTAGGATTAACATCAATAGAAAACAAAATTAAAGAAAAAGGATATTTTATTAATCATTCAATTTTTTTAGCTTGATAGTAATTAATCAACAAAGTACATAAGCTAAATTACTTTAACTTCTAAGTTACTGATCAATTGTTTATTTATCAGTTTATTCCTTGCATATATTTTTTCTTTATTTCATTGCTAGCTAGGAAAACACACAAAATAACACTTTCCAAAACAATTGATCAGTCCAATACCATCAAATATTACTGAGTTTACAATTGTGGTTTTTTTAAATCTCAGCACCAAACCATCCATTTATCAACAAACCTATCCCAAAACCTACTTATTTCTGTTTACTAGTAAGTAACAGTGTTCATGGGTCAGCACATTATTTTAAATAATTATTTTTATTATTGTAGTTCTTGTTATTGTTTTGGAGGCAAAATAATTCAGTTTGCTGTGTATATGCAACTTTTGTTCAGAGTGATAAACTTTTAGAAGCCATTTCACTGAGGATATCAAAACTCTCCACTTTTAATTAAAATCTAAGTAAAATAGTAGCCTGTATTTCACAAGGGAGAAAAGACACTTAATGGTATTTGTGCAATACAATTTTGGAAAATATCAAATATTCTTGATATTCTATTAATATAGTTGAAAAACTATCTTCTCCTTTTTGTAGTGTTTATTCTATTTTATATCAAAAGTTATGAGATTCAAACAGATTTCAGCTGCACTTTATAGGGATTAAAAGGAAAATCCTGGCAATATCTCATTGTTTTGAGCACAGAAAAAAATCCATATTATAGTGAAGCTGGTAAGGCTGGAACAGTTGTTACAGGACTTTTTTATCTATATTCTGAAAATTTCCCAGCAACGCTGGGATGGCCAGTGCAGCCACATCTCTTGCTGTATTCTATTTTCTGCAGCAATTTGGCTTCTATTTCATGTCTAGGGCATTCATGTGAGTCTCTGACACTAACTTGCAACAACCAAGATTAATTAATCCTTTCTTTATTACAAATTTAATTATTTCTACTTTCCAAAAGAAAAAGATAGAGATTCATACCAGTTATGTGGAGATTATAAATCGCATAATAAAGTCTAATTGTTCCCTCAGAGTGTAAGAGTAATATATATGTCTGAAATTGTACCAGAGTTCACTGAGCTCAATAGAAGAGAGAAAAGAATTCTCAAGCAGTAGTTCTTCTACCACAGTGAATTTAGCTGTGACACTTTCCTACTCTTAATGATTCAGGATCAATTACCACATTACACTCAGAATCACACATATTAAACTTTTTCAAGAAGCTTTTCATTTCTCCTTGACCTCCGTAATATTCTGTCCATAAATTGGTAAGGACACTGAGCCTTTGATCTGGCAGTGTATTTCATCTTGTGCACAATTTTAAGCACCTGAATAATTCTATTGATTGCTGGATCCGGGCCATCTGTGACTCACCAGAAGACTTTTTTAGTGATTAAGACACTGAATAATGACCAGGTGGTAGGGACATAGCACACATTTGACACATTTCTCCTACATAATTTTTTGAGATTTACTTAATCTATGTCTTAGGTTTGTCCTCAAAACATGGTAGTACTGTCACTCAAGACAGCACGGAAGGACTGAAACTAGTGGAATGCTGTGGTGAAGTATTAAAAACATTAAAATAATAAGTCACCTCTCTGTTTGTTGATAGACATATACAAGTACACACCTACCTACATACACAAACATGTTTACGTAGATATATATCTGTTTGCATATGAAGACATGGAACAAATACACACACACACATATATACCAGTTTCTTTTCATAAGAATTATTATCAAATAAAATTGTATGGTTTTAATTCTTCCATGTTCTTAAATGTTCCTAATTAAGGAATAATTCTTAAACTTCTGCTTTCCATGGAAAATGTGTGTGACACATTTTCACAAGGAAGAACAAAAGAGTTCCCCGAACACATATGGATAAGAAAACAAAATTTTCCCGTCCAAATATATCGCACAAACCCTTTGTAAGAATGCATTTTCTCTGATGCAAAGCAGTTGAGACAGCACCAGTTTTCTGTATCCACTTTTGATAATGAAACAACATCACAATGCATAATGGAAAATTTAATCTGACCTGGGACATTGAGGATATTAGCATGGAAACTAAAACCCTGAATTTAAAAGCACTGTCATAGCATTTACTTTTTATTGAACTTGGTTTACATTCCACATGTACATGCATATGATTCGTTGGTTAGAGGTTTTCAGAAAGTTTAGTTCTAGTCAGAGAGGTTTTAAATGTGTGTCATAACCTTTTGGTTTTACTTCTAAAAATGGAATATTGCTACAGTCAATTCACTACAAGATCATATTAAATATAACGTTATAATTTAATTCTATACAATAAATATTTATTTTACTTTTGAAATTGTGGGTGCCAAAACTATTAAAAATTTGGTCATCAGTGTTAATAAAATGTGTAATTTCTATCACTCATATTAACATTTTTGTTCGTTTTTTAATGTTTTGTGTAACAAATTCTGAAATGCAACAGCTTAGCTTGTCTGTAAGAGATTTATAAAACTTTTGTTCCCTGACTCCTTGAAATTTTAACCTCTTCTTGGCTTGAACACTGCAGTTTGGTCCACCTAATTATCAACTCATAGTTAAAACCAGAGAGTTTTCCCCTGTTGAAGCAGCTCTTTTCCTCTGAGTGCTGAAGGACTATTGAAGTGCGGTGGGGCAGGGACTGGTGGCGCACAAAGGAGACCCCAGGGGGCAAACAAAAATTCCTGAGAAGGGCAGGAGGTGAGGTGGCTGGACCTGCAGATCCACCACCATGCACATCGGACTGTGCCTGCAATTTTGAGATCACGGCTGAGAAGGAAAATGGTCTCTGCCTGCTATCAGTTTTGAAGATTTGGAGAGAGTAATTAATCAATGTTTTTTTCAGTTTGGAGTGGATGAGGAGCTGTCACAGTAATCCTTGCCTCGTTACACAGCAAAGTTTGGACACAAACCCACTTACTGCTCCAGAGATGGGACAGGAGTGGGAAGGACTGAGAGGAAGGATGTATGGCTCAGAGTTACAGACATCTTCCAGTGATATTTCAGTTGTGACAGTAAGTGTAAAGTGTAAAAGGACAAAAGGAAGAGCTGTATCTATTTTTTTTCTCCTAAGGTGATATCAGGCTTTCCATTTCCACTGCACCCACTAAGATGTCTTGTGTAATGCGGACTTGAATATTTTTCCTTGTAATTCATTATTTCTATGAAAGAAAAAGTTTTCTTTTCAGAGAAATGATGGCTGTCTATGTAAGGAAGCTTCTGATGAGGGGTGTGAAAGAAAGTCCTAAATAACTATTTGCAAGTATTATTGTTCACAAAAGTGACTGTTTTTTTATGACAACTCCAAAACTCTACTCAGTAATTTTTTCACAAGCTGCAAATTGCAAAATAAAATGGTGAGTTTTATTCTCTGAGAAAGTTCACACATAGTAAGTTTCTACGTTGCTTTGATGCTGGTTTTACATGTCATTTCTTAGCATAAATAATCTATCCCCTAGAAATGTCTTTAATTTTCTTCTTTTTTTTTTTAACAAATTTCTCATTAAGTTAAAAATGTGATTTCCATGAATGATGGCATGAGTCAGCAATGTGTACTTGCACTAAAGAAGGCTAATGGTGTCTTGGGCTGCAAAAGGAGTCATGTTGCCAGCAGGGTAAAGGAGGTGATCCATCCCCTCTACTCAGTGCTGGTGAGGCTGCATCTGGAGCACTGTGTCCAGTGCTGGGTTCCCCACGCGTACTGGGCATACTGGAGGGAGATCAATGAAGGAATACAAACACGATGAAGGGCCTGTAGCATTTCTCTGAAGAGGAACAGCTGAGTTAGGACTTTTCAGCCTGGAGAAGGGGATGCTCCAGAGGAACTTCAGAGGAAAGAGGGAGCCAGGCTTTTTTTCAGCGATACCCAGTGACAAGACTAGAGGGGATGGGCATTCACTGAAACAGAGGAGGTTCCCTCTTAGCAGGTAATATTTTCACTGTGAGGGTGAATGGAACACAGGCACAGATTGCCCAGACAGTGGAATCTCCATCATTGGAAATACTAAAAAGTTCTCTGTGGTACTGGATACCTGTTTTTGCATTACACAGTTTGGGTAAAGAGCTTGGACCAGAGTTTCTCCAGAGAGCCCTTCCAGACTCAATTATTAGATGATCACATCTTAAATAACCAAAGATATCGGTGGCATAAATAATTTTAAGATACAACATTGAAACATAGCTACCCAAGATTTTTATTTTTTTCTGAATAACAAAGTCTTCTAAAAGTTGAAGCCTACTTATGGAGAGCATACAAAGAGAATAACTATAAAAATAATTTCTTGTATTTCTTTCTTTAAACAGCGTAGCTCTTTGTATGATTGGCAGAAGTACAGAGCAAAACCAAAGAGATCTTCCCACAAATTATGGAAGGCTTTCATATCTCTGATGAATACAGATGAGGGCACTGCACTGCTCGTAGGATCAGTTTGAAATCAGTGTGAGTCTATTCTGTGAGAATGACCCAAAATCCTTCACTCAAGTATATTAACTCAGTAATTATGTGTCTCAAATAAGCAGAAAGTATGTATCTGAATGTAGATCTTCCTTACAAAATACTCCTGGGAATTGTGCATATTTGACTATGATAGCCATTATTTGGAACATCCTCTAGGAAAATGACGTTGTAGAAGAAATAGGTTTCTAAATATATTAGTTTCCATTTTGCATTAATTTTGTGCTTGCATACACATTCCACAAATTTAGACAGTTTCCTACATGTTCTTTCCTAGACATGGTTAAAACACCTGGATGAAAACACCGTTTCTTGAAAGGCAAAAGTAACAAAAATGCTGCTGAGTGATAAAATGTGTTGTTCAACTTCCCTCCTCTCCCCCCAAAAAAGGAAAATAATTGCTTAAAAAAAGCAAAACTTGCAGATGTATAAAGTAATATTTTAAAGTGTCTTTATGCTTGCAATAACATTAAATATTTGACTTAGAAAAAAGATAGTAGAAAAAGTAAGTTTGAACTTTTTGGTGGTGGTAATTTCATGTTGCCTTTTTCTCTTCAGTAAACTGATGGCCTTGGAGGGCAGAGAAAAAAATCCAAATATAAATATGTGCCATTTCAGGCATACCATTTTGATAGGGTTTTTTTCTTAATCATTATAAAGGGTCCAAAAGAAGAACTTGATCAATCAAAAAGTCAGGGGCAGGAGCAGGTTATGAGTCTGTAAATATTTCAACCAATAGCAAAACAATTCAGAATTCAAGGTTGCATCTCCTGCAATGCTCACTAGCAATAAGAATAATAGTAGTCCTGATACTCTTGTTCTGAAATCATATAAGTTCTGCATCTGTTCCGTCTATCTGAAAGAATTTGTCTCCCAGTTACATGGCCAAAATTTAGAGAATCTGGTCTGCCTTTAGTTGAATTTTGTATCAACGAAAGAGAAATAACAAAATTATCTTTAACAACAAATACTGGTTGAGGCAAACGCAGGAAAATAAATTTTCTGTTTTGTAGTTCACACCAGAAAGGTGTTGCTTGTTATAATTTTTCCAAAATATAAATAAACTGTCTAATCAATAAAAAATGTCCATTGTATATTTCCCTTGGCTCAGTAACTTTATGAGCCACAGAAGATAAAACCATGACTCAGAAAGCACTGATCACCAGTGGCTATTTAAATCAAATTGTTCTGAAAATGGCCATACCAAACCATACAAATGAAAATCTGGATCAGTCAGGCGATAAGTTTTTATTTATAACCTCATTTATTTGTTTACAGTCCTGAATAAAAAATAGCTATCTCCAGAGTGTGAAAAGCCAGTGCTATTTCCAGAGAAGACTAAAAAAGTGATCTTGAATTTAATGAACTTAACCTTTTAAAGAAAGCTTTTTCATTATGGACCAAATAAAAAGGGGGGGAAAAAAAAGTATTTCTGGATGTAAGTTTCTAAGTAGCCTCCAG
>VZTX01021820.1:0-42576 GCA_013400915.1 Pardalotus punctatus | reverse complement strand
TGATGAACTTTAGTGTCCTTTTCCTCAGGCATAGCTTCCCCTCTCCAGGGATCCCTGGGGCAGGGGGCCGGGTTGTGTTGCTCTGATGGCTCCCTGGAGGATCCTTGTCTACTGTCTTCTGAGGGTTTCTCGGGTTCTCAGGCAAGAAAGCAAATTGAGGAAAACAAAAGTCAAACAAAGGAGATGATGAAAAAGCAATCTCAGGGAAAAATCTAGCAAACNTCCCCTCTCCAGGGATCCCTGGGGCAGGGGGCCGGGTTGTGTTGCTCTGATGGCTCCCTGGAGGATCCTTGTCTACTGTCTTCTGAGGGTTTCTCGGGTTCTCAGGCAAGAAAGCAAATTGAGGAAAACAAAAGTCAAAAAAAGGAGATGATGAAAAAGCAATCTCAGGGAAAAATCTAGCAGCGGCCACAGCAGCAGCAGCAGCAGCAGCAGCCAGAGAAGAATGTCCCTTCCTCCCCCCCTCTCCTTGGCCAAGAAGCCTGGGGGAGAGTTTCAAAACAACTGCCTGCCTGGCAGAGCTGCTCCTGGCTGCTGAAATGCAGTTAAAGCTACAGGAACACATTTCTGGGCATACGCACGAATAATAGGGAATCCAGGTTTTTCGTACCATCATGCCAAGACACTTTAACATAGCTAAGTCATGGCTGAATGTGCACTCTGTAGTAATGAATGAACATATTGTTTCAGTAACATCTTTATAACTCAGCTGCAAAAACAATGCAGAGAATAGTGTAAGATATTTTTAAAATGGAATTTTTTGCCATTTAAAGTAAAAATATTTTTACCATTGACTGTGCAAGTGCAAGAGAGGAAAAGAGAGAGACAGATCATACCAGGGAACTAACCTACCCCAATGTGATGATCTAGGAAAAGATCTTTCGTATTTCTCATACTTCTCATTTAATGTGTCTGCACATGCTGGTTTTGTAAAGGGTTGTTTTCATATGCTATTTTGTATGGATTTTTTTGCCAAGTGGAAATATTTGCACTTGCACTAAGTAATACAAGTCAAGTGAGCTTGGGAAACTGCATCTATTGGCAGGACTTATATATTGGATATGTATCTGAAAAACAGATGGTCTCTATCATAAACTCCACAGGGTCCAAGTTTATTGGAAGTGTTACCACACACCTACACAGGCCCTGCAGAATTATTTCTGCACATACACATTATTTCTGCACAGTAGTTTATCACATTTCAAATAGATCCACTCTGCTGCACATGTGCAAACCACCTGTGAAGGACATGGACAACAGATCCCATGTGTCTCTTGAGATAGTGAGTCTGGTAGCCACACTTGCATTATGAAAGGCTTTCTTTTCAGCGTATTCAATCTCCTGACCTCCTGACTCTAGCATAATACTTGTGATAAGTAAGTACTTAAGTTTTGGGGGTTTTTACTGTTTATAACCCGAAGCTGATAGATATTTGTTTTATATATCAACAGAGATGTATTTTCTCTCAAGACTTCTGCAACTAGGGCCGAATTTTTTTTTAATGCATGACACATCTCTCCAAAATGCAAAATTTTACCAAAAACTTTGTTTTGATTTTAATGTTTAATTTTGCTTATGACACGTCATTTGAACACCGAATATGAGCTTACCTAAATGAAATTATTTTACTTCTCACATAAGCAATTTCCTTCCATTTCTATTATCCCATGCATGACATTATAAAGATCATGTAATTTTAAATTATAAATAATAACTTTGTCTTGAATTATATCTATTATATGCAGCATATTACCAAAATTGGTGACAGTAGGCAAAAATTCAGGGAAGAATGAATTCAAATTATTGGGTCATTAAATTGATATTTTTAAACCATCTGCTGATTTACTCCATGGGCCAGATACTGAGATGCGTGCTCACAAACTGTTAATTGTTTTGGTGTTTACAGGCAAAAATGGCAGTGAATTTTTCCTGGTTTGGGAACTGGAATATAATCCATACACATCCTGGAGAACACTCTCTCTGTTAGTCCAATATAACTTTACTATCAGACATGCAGAATGCTTTTTTACTTTTTTAGAGATGGTAGGAAAGAACATAGAGGTTCACTTTCTTTCAAGCATACTTAGTTTTGCTTCCATCTGCTCAAAAATAAAAAAAAAAATGGATTTGTCATTAATCAAGCAGCAATTACCAACCTTTTTGACCTTCTAATGTACATTTCAACAGTTTCTTTCTGTGGAGGGACACTGGATAATTTCACATTCCATGAGGATTTGTTTGGAAACAGAGAAGGGCATCACAGTGCCTTTGTGAACTGTTCAGATAAAGGAACTGCTCCATTGGGATATGGATTTTATTTGAGTGAAAAGCAGAGTCTTAATACACTGATGTTTGTATGGCTTAAATCTTTTGGGCTTGCTATTGCCCCATTGAGTGTGTTAAATTTTACACTATTTTGCACAGACTTAAGATCTTAAAATTTTTCTTCTGCTGTCTATAGAATGTTCCCCTCAATTTACTGAAAGTGTCTCAAATCCAACATCTGATGAAAATCAAATGAGGAGATGAGTAGTATAACTAGATCCCGAAAGCTTGTGTACTTTACTTGCATCCTGTTAATATAATAAAAGCTCTTACCTTCATTTATTCTTAATGTGAAAAGCTAAAGCTTCCAGAGTGATAAATTATGAAACAACCATAGCTCATAAATTGAGCTTTCCTACAATGTTGCTTACAAATAGAAAGTCAGGCTATTCCAAATGAAACCACACTCTCTATTATGCGACTGTATTGGCTATTCCTTTAAAGTGAAAGTAATGATAAGAAAGTAGGAAATTTCTCATATTATTGTCATTATTTTCTGTGAGTGAAAAAAAAAGAAAAAAAACAAAAAACTAAAATGCAGCCTAGGAAGTTTAAATTTAAAATCAGTGGTTGGAACACTGTCATTGTTGTGGAAAATAAAAAGGTAGGATTCATTATAGTTTTTTTATTCTTGATTATTACATGTCTTTCTTTGGGTTTGCAGTTTTTTTTTTTTTTTGGAACAACAAGCTCAGAAAATAGTATCATTCTTAAGTATTTCATTATCCCGACATTTTTACTGTAAACATTTGGTAATTTGATCATTTGTAACCTGATCTGCTAACAGGTTAGAAGGAGATAAATCACTCTCCTTGGCACCTCCCATGGTCTGCCAGCTTGGTTAACCAGCTTCTGCTGATGCCATCTCTGACATCAAAACACAGGGGCCTGCAGCAAACAAAAAAAGTGCCAGATTTCTCCTGATGCCCAAGAAATCTCTCTGTGCTGTAGGGGAATGCTGAGAGCTTTGATAAATGCCACTGTGCTGAATCAGCACAGTGGGCAGTTTAACTTTGTGACCTTCTTGAAGTTGATGGCTTCCCCCACAGACTGTCTTTGACATTGCCTATAACACAGACTGTCACAACTACTAAAGTAAAAGAGAGCAATATTTATTTTACTGTTAAGTCATCCTTCCTCTGTGCAGATCTCAGGTGTCTTGGCATTCTCCTGGACAGTTTCATATGATTTATTGTTTCCATCAGCTATGTGCAGGGCTTTTCTCTGTGAGGAAGTGCATTCTTTGCACAGTCCCATTCTGTCACTGTGACATTTCACACGTGCTTTGAGTGTCTGGGCCTGGTTTCTAGAAACAATGCAGAACAATTTTGTAGTCTCCTGCAGTTTGAACATCACTACTGTTACATATACTGTATTTGGAGACTCAGCAGCTTTTGTTTTGGGGAGTTTTCAGAGCAGTAGTATTCACATTAAAAACTAAAAGGAAATGCAATCTACCTGCATTTGAGGGGGAAAAAACCTCAACCAAACCAAAGCCCCATCTCCCCCCCCACCAAAGAAACCTAAACCAAACCAACAAAGGAAAACAAACCAGCCTTCTCTTACTACCTCAGATACAAATTCTAAGGACAACTTTTAAAGGGACTTAAAATCTTTTTTGTAGGTTTCTAGCTTGAAAGCTGACTCAGACAGGGTGGGCTGAAGTGAAGCCTCACCTAAGAATAGGGACAACAATCCCTAGGACAATAGAATGCCATTTTCAGAGGCAAAAAGGTTTACAGAAAGCTGTGGTTAGTTAAGTGTCTTCTTCATTCCTTCCATCCCAGTCCCTAATGCATTCCAAATCCTTTCTCACTGGCAATAGCAGATGGGGTATTTAGGATAAACATTTCTACATTAGCTATTGCTCCTTGTTTCCATGGGCATTGGCACAACAGGCCTTTTGCTGCTCTCAGTAGCCTTCTAACTAAAGTAGCTGCCCACTTTCTGGAGCCTAAGGCCAGCCCTAAGACACCCTGTTTCCCTCAGGCAGACACTGTTTGTAGAGTGGATGGTGATCAATCAAACAGTGCACTGAGATCATCTGAGCTGAGAGGATAAAAAAATCTTGAGGCAGTATGTTCTGATCACTGTCACTATCTCAAGGAGTGGATGATTAGAATGTAACTACCAGATTTGCCCTTAAAAGGGAACGTACTTTTAATGTTTTCGTATTTCATTGCCTAATACATAAAATCCTTTTCAAGATAAATGGAAACATGCTTACATTTAAATAACCACCTTTTCTTGTATTGATTTCCTTGCCCCATACCAAAGAACAGAAAGTTAAAGGATACAAGGGTTATAAATATACCTGGTTAAATAGCTGTAGTAGAGACTATCCTGTGCTCAGCATCTTCAGGCACCAGAGCTTCAAGGACTATTTAAGTTTTCCACAGAGCATTGTTCAGGATCTCTGTGTTTACACAGATTTAACACCCCAAAATGTCTTTTGTACTCAATGCAAGAGGATAATCTCATAATCTGTATGTCACTGTAAAATTAATGAGTACTTTTGCTTTACCTGCTGCTTTCTCCCTGATTTTCCCTCCCAGCATACAGTCAATTACTGCATCTTAAACTGGTGAATCACTTAACATACCCCAGATATATTTTTGTCTTGGTAATATTAATCTACTTGTGGTGGTGACCCAGCCTGCCTTCTCCATGAAAATCCATGAAATCAACTGGGTTGATTTTCCTCCTCAGGACAGTGAGCCTGAGGGGGAGGGAGAAGGAGAGGCTGGGGAATTCTCCACATTTCCCACCTCTTAAGTTGTCCTTCAAAGCTTTGCTTACACCCCTTTCTCCTCCTAGCTATTTTCCTATGCATTAGGTTGTTTTAATATGTATTAGGTCTAGAAAGTTCTGTTGTTTCTGTATCCCCATTGGTTGTCTTAAATGTACTCCTCCCCCTGTTTCATGTCATTGGATGTTTGCGGTTATGTAATATTTTCTTATTGGACTGTTTCTGTTGGATCCTCCCCCTTCTGTCTCCCTTAAAAACCCCCTGTAACTGCCCCTCTAGGCTCTTTTGTAGCCTTCTCCTGTTTGCTTTTGAGTTCTGCTGTCACCCGGGGCAGGGAATAAAGGCGTCAGCTGCTGCCACATCAGAGCGCCTCTCTCCTCCTTTGTTCCTGCCAAGTCGCTACTTTGCCAACATCTGCTGCCAGTCCCAAAGGGGTCCTGAGCAAACTTAACATCTGCGAGGCTAAGAGGCACAAGCGGTCCCGTTGTTGTGTGCAGGCTGGGTTTGGGTGCACAGCCGAACCCCCTGCCATTCACCGACAAGGGCAAGCATGTCTTGTCACCTGCTGACCACTGGGCGGTCAAGCAGACAGCGACTTCTACTAGGCATTATGCCATGATTTTTTATTTCCCAGCACAAGGATGAAGGGAGATAATACATAAATTTTTAAATAATTTTTTTAATAATTTTTTTAAAAACAAGATGACAACATCAGCAGAAAATACCACAATAAAGGCTGAAAAAAATACTTCCTTTTATATGTTCCAATGCACAGGGTAGTTTATTGTTTAATGTTAGCCAAAGTATTGTTACCCCAATGCTGTGAAGACTGTGTGCTGAGAAAAGGATTTCTAAAATCCAGAAAAAAATCTCACCAACATTCGAAACTAGAAAATCCATCTGCAACATAGGAATTGTGTTTTGAACCCACAATATAACCTAGTTTGACCCCACTGAAGGAAAATAACAGACATGGATGCTCTGTCATGATTGAAGATCATTCTAATTTGTAACGGAGTAATATGCCAAGTGTAGTAGTGGTCCAGCTACAGTGTATCCATGTCTTTATTTGTGCTTATACTGTGCCTGTCTGTGCACTGGAATGTATGTATGGAATAAAGTATAGTATTTATACACTATTTTGATAAATAACAAACTTTTTAATCTCTCATAAATTATGACCCAAAGTCAGACACTTCTGTTACTGCTTTTGTGTCATCTGAAGGTAAATACTTACGTTTGTGTGCATAAGAATTACTGTATATGCACCCAACAGATAGTCACCAATGAATGCTCCCATTGTGAAGAGAGTTAAAAGTCCTGTGACACCAATAACATTTTAATAAATCCCACCTGTAGCTGTATCTATATGATAGCTTTTGCGGGGGAGGTCCGTCGCATGGGTGAAAAGACACAGTGGAACAGAAAACCCCATGGCTTCACGTGCTGCACTGACCCTCCAGTAGCGGAGGAATCCCAGTAACTGTCCTTTGGTGCTTGTTGCTGCACATCCCACAGCAGGCCAGCATTGCAGCCTTCGCTACTGAGTATTAGCTGTGGCATTCTCCATGTAGCCTGCCTCACTACAGAGTAAGAAAAGTACTTTATCAAGCAAAGAGTAATTTCAGCCAACCACGTGAAATTTTTCACAAATAATAGGAGTCTGATTAATATTCTTACTACAAATCCTGATACAGCAGAATTATATTTAACTGTAAGAAAACTAAATCATTTATGATGAGAAAACACAAAGGAAGGAACTCAAATAGGTTAACTCTAGTTCTACTTCTCATAGAAAATTAGTTGTTGGAAATCAGAGGTCTTAGAATTATAGAACGATTGGAATGATAGTCATAATCAGGTGCCATTTAGTGTTTCTTATCCAGTATATTATGGCAAGAAGTTCTACCATGTGAGGGAAAGATATGGAGCATATTAAGATGTGTGGAAGGTTGCACAGGTAGGCTCAGGAACAATGCATATAGGGGCGCAAAGAGAAAAAGATGGGAAAGAAACTGTCTTCTCTCATTTTCTGTCTCACATAGCCCAGAGTGTGCAACATACTGTGATCTTGTCTAGCAGTGCAGGGTTCCAGTCAAGCTTTAGACATCTTTGTTCTCACCTCCTGTATAGGTACACAGAGAGAATATGCAGAAAATTATATGTATGTGTAAAGAAGAACAGCTTTGACATTTCCCCTGTATTACTATCAAAATGGTGAGATATCTTCAGTATCTTTACAATTTTGTGACCTGTGTATCTTTCTAGATTTTATTCATCTTACTGAATTTCTTGTAATAAAGGATACTATGTATCTACTGCAGTAGATGAGCTAACAGCCTGATTTGACTGCATTTTCCTACACCTTAGTGTTGTGTGCTGTGAGATGAGAACACTCTGAAAACTTTTTTAAGACAATGAGTATTAAAAATGCTTTTTACCACATCAGTGGCACACTGTACCTTCAGAAACAAAATATTTTTCAACATTTTTCTAAAATTGAAGAAAAACTGTCTACCTGTTTTATAGAGCTGCAGTAGGCTGGCACAACAAAGATGGGATCCAGGATATCTCACATGGGAAAAACTTTTTTTCCTACCATAGCTTTCTTTGTCTTACACCATTGCAGTCTTTTATTACAAGGGACTAATATTTTTATTCTTTGGAGAAAGAAGAGTGGAATTTTCTTATTTTGCTTATGTCTGTGAGCTTACAGTTGCAGCTAACATTTCCAAAACCAGAACAGGTGCAGCCCTTGACAGATAAGATAACCAAAGAATTTATGTCATACACTCTTCGATCTTCCTTGAATTTAAGCTCTAATACTTGTAAAATTCAAAATTATTCAGGGCATGATAATTGGATGAATTTTACTTTCTCACATGAATCTGACAACAGCATGCAATATGTAATTGCATACAATAACCTCATCCATAAAGAAGAACAACTTTACAGAGAGGAAAATTTCATTCTTCTGGTTCAGTGACGGCCATAGTGAATGGTCTATTGATAGTCACAGTAATTTTGTAACTGCCTTTTTAGAGAAAAGAAAATGCTTTTCTTTCAATATTTTTCTCTCTAAGTGGCCATTCTAATGTAATTGCCACTGATCATTACATCATAATATCATTGAGTGATTATTCAGTGAATTTCAGACACCAGAGTTGTTATCTTCCGCCTCACTATTTGTTTACAATACATAGTTGAGGAATAGAGGTAAATTTTCTGAAGAACAAGCACTAGCTGTACTATCAGCTATGTCTTTTCTCAGCATCACATGCAGAGAGGTAATGATGTGGGTGTTCTCTAGGCATACTCCTATGCAGTGCATCTCAAGATTTTTGGACAAAGCTATTTCAGAAGAAAAATACATTTGCTTTCAGAAGACACTGGTAAAAAGCCAATTCTTCTTACATAGACTCAGTCCAGGCATTTGGTCTGAATTCCAATGATTCATAGCCTTTCACCAGGGTGGAAATACATATTTGTGATTTGATACAGTAGATGGGACATGGAGTCAAGAAGATACAATAAATAAAGGAAACCCAAGCAACAACAATTAACTTCTTCAGAGGCTGGTTTGAGAGAACAGACAAAGGTCTAATAGGCATCACACTTGAGGAGAACATGAGAGTGATTCAGAACTTACTAGATCAACTGTGTTGTGTGCAAGTGATTTAGAATAAAATATGTCAAAGTACAGAAACCTTTAAAAAGTGGTGCCACAGTAAATTTGCATTCTATTATTTCCATATTATGTCCTCTAGGCCTTAGTAATGAGTACAGAAAGCAATTCCAGATGAGTAATGCTTGTGGAAACGTGCATATGTGGTTGCTGCTGATAGCAACAGCCTTATACCTGCCGAGCTAAACTACAGTGACACATACCAAGTAGTTCAACATGATATTGAATTGCTTATGTCTCAAACAAATGTCAAAAAATGACCACTATCAGGCTGAAACACCAGACTTTGTTTTTGCAAAGACCTGATACGACAAACATCACCAAGATCCCATTAAGCTCCCCTATCTAATAAAGAGTTACACGTAATCTTTTCCACAGGCAGCGCAGACAAATGCAGCTTGCAAGGTGTACAGTGTACTACTGCTGCCCCCTTAAGACAAGTAAACATAAATAATTGTATATGTGCTGTAGTTTCTGAACATTTTCTCAAAGATCTTTCTCTACAATCTATTAAAAAGTGATTATAATAAGAGGCTTGCCTAGTGTAAGCTGATGTAACAATAGATCTAGTCTATTACAAGACCTATGAAAAAGTAAGGTTTATTTTAAGGAGATGAAAGAATATGAAAGCCAAATTTTTTCAGTAATTGTATTGGAAGCTTTAAGACAGCAAGGCATAAAATGAAAACAAAGGTATAGTAAACACTTGTAAGACTTGGAAAAGAGATATTATCTGGGAGATAAAAGGCTCAGTCCCTACCCATGCACTTTAGAATGACGTAAAGCTCAGTAACCTCAGTAGGCCATGAGGTGATTATATGGAAACTGCAGCAAGGATGAGTTATCATCACTTTCCATTCTTTAACCTTTGTCAAGAGATCTGATTAATGTTTGGTCATTTGCTCCTTTCTTTAAATTTTGTCTAAGCCTCGGATATTAGAATTTTAATGGCTGCTGATAGATGTCCTTTGAAACTGAATTACATAGAGCTGTATTTTGACCTAGATGAATGATCTCCATTTTCACTTGGCTGTTCACCTCTGCATCTTTGAATTGAGCTCAGTCAGACACAACACGGAAAGCAGAAAAGTTAACTCACTGAGTATAAAAGGATGAGGTTTTGTCCTCTTGCCCTCTATTCAAGAACTTGATATCACAAGGCTGCAGAGGCTCAGTGGGGTCTAAATAACTGCAATTACTGAACATACAAAAGCTGTAAGGCCTGCTGCTTTCAATGGTTTCTGATGACTTTCAAATTTTAGAACAAAATCATAGAATCATATAATCATTTACTTTGGAAAAGACCTGTAAAATCATCCAGTCCAACCATTAACCCAGTGCTGCCACATCCACCACTAACCATGTCCCTGAGTGCTGCACCTGCATATCTTTTAAATACTTCCAGTGCATGGTCCAATTGATACAGGAATCCTGTCAATTAATCTACAGTGTTGTAGGGTAGCATGGTACTAACCTCCCATACAAGGGTTTGAAGGTATTTCCAGGTGTAAGTTCTTCTTGCATCACCCTCAACTGTGCATGCTGGTGTCACGCTAGGAAGGACAATCTATCCCTGATCAGGAAAGCATTCAAGGACTAATTTTAAGTAGGGACAGAGAGCACAAGATTATATGCTTTCACAGCAGAAAGAAATAGTATGGTATAGCCCCAATATCTTCACATGAACATAATCTGCTTAGGGAGAAGTAGCACTGGCAATTACACCTATTTATTCTTGTCAGGTATGTCACATACACTGTAATTCAGACTGCAAAAGAAAAACTGTTTTTTCTCCAGCAACTTATTAAAATAATTGAAATACTATAATTTCTTTTACTACTCTGTGCTAGAAATATAAGCCTTCTGAAGAGTTTTTCTTTAAAAGTCTAAAAGGTCTGACTAAATATTTGCCAGCTTGTTCAAACTACTAAAGTATCTGAAATCCACTGTGTGTTTACTGGTCGTGAACAAATGAAGGAAAATATCTCTGCAAATAACAGCTAAGATTCAAAAAAACATGTCAATTTTAGAATGGCTATAACAGCACCCATGATTTCTGGAAAAATAACTGGAGTGATGACCTGTAAGCTTACATGTGCTTCTCCATATAACTTGTCTGTTTAATAAAATGTATATAGACTCCATTCTATTTTTATGCAATAATCTTTAAATTATCACCAACACCGCACTATTACTAGGATTATTTAGAACTGCTAATTAAAGATCAAATACAACATTACATGTGTTCTTTGCATATTGAGTTTTAAAAATACTTTATTTGTTTACGTAATACTCCTCTCAACACTCAATTTTTTCCTAGAGGCAATCACAACTCCAAATGCAAACCCTGTGGTCAGAGTAGAATTCTTCACATGCTGAAGTATTTTAAATATTTTTGCTGGAGCAAAATCATAGCTCAAAAGTTAGTTCTTGAGGAGCCCAGATTTGTAACAATATTGCAAACTGAAAATTTTATTACAAGACTGTGCAAGACCTTGAATTATTATTTGGGAAACTGTTAAAAATTTTCAATGACACTTTCTAGAATTTTATAATACAGCTGTGAACAAATCAAAAGCAGAGAAAAAGGAAAAAATGAATGGGCAGTTTGTTCAGAAATATTTATGGATTTCCAACTTTTGATTCGGTGATACAGAAGAATACCATGTCAGAGGCAGAGCATGCTGAGTGCTTGTCACAAGCAGCACTCAGAATGGCTGCTGCACTGTCACAAGAAAAGAGCAGTCTTTTCTACAACACCACACTTCAAGTCAGGCAAAACAGTGCAATATGTCTAATGTTATTTTTGTCAGAAAGCATGTACTCTTCTTAAAAGGAAACAAAAACACATTTTGAAGATTATTTACAGTATTCTTCTATTGTTTTTCTCACTATGCTTTTCATCTACCTTTCATTTTTATTATTCATTTGGTTTTGATATATTTCTTGCTGCTTGTCCAGTTAAGGTGCCAGGGCTACATTGTATACTTTTCTATGTATTTATAAAATCCTATGCATTCTGAGAAGATTTATTTATCATAGTGAAGAATTTAAGCACCTTTGGGGTTACATTTTGGGCAGGGCAGATTTTCAATGCTTTCTTTAATACTCTATAGCCTTGTGTTTGACAGTTTCACCCAAATCACTTTCTAAAATATCACCTGTAGTTACCCTTGTGCTGGTGGTATTAATTCATGCAGAAAACTCTCATATGAAGCTTCTTTTAAAAGGTATGCAAACCTTTCATATTCTGCTATTTGGATTTCATAAAAGAAAGAATAGGGTTCACATTATATTCTTCTGGTGAAATTTCAGCCTTTCAACTATTACAAGCATCTTCTGATTTTAACAAACTTTAACAAAGCATTGATTTTATCATGATGCATTTGTTCTGCAAAGTTTTATGTATGTGAGTGCTTAAAACCACTGGTTCAATATCACCCATAAAGAAGAAGCTTTATTGTATCAGAATCTTGCTCGGAATATGAATCAGATTTCCACAACTCTGCAGCATAAATAACTGCTTTCAACACATCCAACTGGCACAGCTTCATTGAATGTGTACATTGCCTGTCTCTGGTCAAAGTATAGGACAAAGTATTTTTGTTACATCATTGAGATGAGATTCTGATCTTCCTCCCTTTATTGTAAATAAATTGAAC
The DNA here is from genome assembly GCA_013400915.1 of Pardalotus punctatus. NCBI lineage: Eukaryota > Metazoa > Chordata > Aves > Passeriformes > Pardalotidae > Pardalotus > Pardalotus punctatus. Next base: position 30,155 of record VZTX01021820.1, on the reverse strand, counting down.
TTAATCAAATAATTGTAGCATAAAACTGAACCATGTTTTACGAATCAGAATCAGGCTTACTTCTACAGAAGGATGATACTATCCTTTGCAGATTGTTTCATATCATTTGCTTCAAAGGCTTCAGCTATTCATTTCTCGTGTGCTCTCCCGTCTTGCACTTCAGTGTAATCTTCCTTTTTCCCTTAACCTGTCATATTAGATTTTTTTTCTGTTTTTCTGTACAATGGAAAATCAGCTAGACTGTATGCTGTGACTATTTCTAAATAGGGAAATATAAATCAGTGCTTTCCTGGCTTTTGAATGCATACAAGTGGAGAAATCCAACTTACTGCACTTAAAATGTCACACAAACTCATTTCCTGACTTATTGGAATTCTTATGGTCTGTTACTAATCTCAGCCAAAAGAGGCTTTTCATTCTAGTGTTTAATTTTGTGTCTACTCTTTAATTTTGTGGGGGTGTTTAAATTTTATATTCATCTTCATTATGCACACAGAAGTACAGAAGTACTCAGCTGTCAGAGGAAATCAAATTTTGCAAGCTCCTTGAAGCTTTGTATGTATCACAGACTTTTATCTAGCCAAAGTATTGCAGTGCTAGATACTGATTTTTATATAAAATTTGAAGAGTGTGTTTTAGTCTGGCCATTTTAAGATATCTCATTTGCTGATGCAAATAATTCTAGTCCCAATTTAGATAATTTGATGTAGAATATCCTATTAATTTCTAAAAACATCTATTTGGATGTCAAGCAACTGCATACATCAGTTATTTAGACTCATAAGTTTAAACTTATTAGAAAGAGGTAATTTGAATAATTCTGTCACCATTATCTTTAGGTTGATTTTGCATTTGCTTCTGATTCATCTTTCATTGTCATGCTTCATTTACAAGTATTTGTTCTACATGCCCTTGTTAGCTGAGCTACCGTAACAAATCAGTGCTATTTCCCAAATGGTTTTACTAAAATCCCTGGGGGTGGTTTGGAATTTCTGGTGTCAGACATGTTGGAGACTGACTGTTTAACACACAGCCTAAATAACTCCCTAGTGTTCTAGAGACAAACAAGAGAAAATAGAATTGGGAAAGTTGAAGGAGAGGAGGGGAGGGAAGTACCTTCGGTATTTCCTTGATTAGTAAAAGAAAAATAATTGTACACCAGGTATATGTACTTCTGCTCTAATAGCATAAAGACCAAATACTGTGACTATTTCTTAACAAGGAAAAAGAAATCAGTGTCTTTCTGGCTTAAACGGCTCCTGTGTCATACATAAGGTGGAGAAGGCTGAAGAATTAATTGAAGCCATTAACATCTGTTCATTGATATTTCTTCACTATGAGTTTATTTCTTGGCCCAGTTTTGGTCCATACCAACTAGTAGATTTGAAAGGTAGACAACAAAAACCAGGGAGGAGGTGGTTGGTAGGCAAGGTGTTTATGCTGTGATTCAGAGGGACCAGAAAAGGCTGGAGAAAGTGGCTAATAGAAGTCTCATAAAATTCAACAAGGGGAAGTGAAAAGCTTTGCACCTGGGGAGGAGCCCCAGACATCAGAAAACACTGGGGTCTGCGTCAAGTGGCGGTCGGCAATGGAAGAGTTAGGGCAGATTGCTTGGATACAAAAAGCCTGTTTTATTGATACAGAGCTGAGTATTTATACCTTTTCAGCAGTAACTAAAAATAGATCCTTATATAAGCAGTGATTTCTATAACAACCTTATCTGTATTTCTTAATAACATTGCAAATTTAGAAGCTAGCACTAACTAGCTCAGGTACACACTGAACATGCTTTTCTTCTTTGCTAGCTATTTTGTGGTAGGCCACACTGCCTGCCATGATTTGAGGCCTAGCGGTGTTGCTGTGTCCACTCCTGACACGAGTTTAGCAGTGATCTCACTTCTGCTTTCCAGCTGTGTTTCCACAGGTCTGACCTGTTCCTTGTAGGGCTGCTAAGAAAGCACTGGCAGGCAGTGTCAGCTGGCAAAATGTTGACCATGAGCCAGCCAAGTGAAAGTGGCCAGTACTGTGCTGTCAGAGCATCACCAGCAGTGGGAGGGAGGTCATCTTTCCTCTCTGCTCAGCAGAGAAGGGCTATGTAGGTGATTAATGAACAGGAGCATATCTCATGAGGAAAGCCTGAGGGAGATGGGAACTTTTGGCCTGGATAAAGCTTGGCAGGAGATCTTATTAATATCTAAATAAAGGTATAGAAGGCATAAGACTTCTCACTGACAAGCAAAGAGGTAATAAGCACAAATAAAACACCAGGAAATTCCATTTGAAGACAAGCAATCTGTTGTTGCTGTTTTTGTTGTTGTTGTTGTTGCAAGCATGATTACCTTCTGACACAAGTTGCCCAGAGAGGTTTTAGGGCCTCAGTTCTTGGAGATATTCAAAACATGACTAGATACAGTCCTGGCCAACCTGCTTTTGTTGACGCTGCTTGAGCGAGGTGTTTGGACTAGATAACATCGCATGAGGTCTACTTTCAACAATGTGATTCTGTGAAGTACAGTTTAGGGAAGTATAGCAGATCCTCTCAATAGGCATTGTATATGAAACTGCACAACATTAGGGCTCTTTTATCTCTCTGTACCCCTTTACCAGCACACCTTTGCTCTTTCCAAATGTCTGGACATGAGCCAACAGTGTGCACAGGTGGCCAAGAAGGCCAAGGACATTGTGGCTTGAAACAAAAGTACTGTGTCCAGCAGCATCAGGGTGGTGACCATCCCTTGTAATCATCATTGGTGAGGCCACACATTGAATCCTGTGTTCAGCCTCAGGCCTCTTATGACACAAACGACATTAAAGTGCTGGAAAGAGTCCAGGGAAGGGAAACAAAGCCGGGGAAGAGAGCAGGGGTCTGATAAGGAGCAGCTGAAGGAGCTGGGGGTATTTAGCCTGGAGCAAAGGAGACTCACTCTTGTCACTCTCCACAACTGCCTGAGAAGATACTGTAGCCAGGTGGGTGTTGGTCTGTCATCCAAGGTACCAAGTGATGGAACAAGGCAAAATGGCCACCATTTGTGTTCTTCATGGAAAGAGTTGTCAAGCACGACCAGACTGTCATTCTGTTGATTGGGTCGCCAGCTGTGGTTGGGTCACCATCCCAGGTGGTATTTCAAAGATGTAGATGCAGCACTGAGGAATATGATTTGGTGGTAGACTTGACAGTGATGGATTAATGGTCATATTCAGTCTTAAATGTCTTTTCAAACGTAAAAAATTCTGTGATTCAGTGATTCAATATTAGGGTGTTTTCTTGGGCTTTTTTTCTCAACCTCTTTTGTTTATTATAATTTACTATACATAATGATATTACTGCTGCAGTTGGGTAGCAAAGAAACTCTCAGAGTGCAAAATATCTTTCTTACTTTCTTCACATGAGTTTGTGGAACCCAGAGGGATGCATCCCAGAGTCCTGAGGCTGATGTAGTTGCCCAGCCTCTCTCTATGATATTTGAAGACTTTGCAGCTAGGTGAAGTCCCAGGTGACTGGGAAAGAGAAAAATTTGTACCCATTATTAAAAAAGGTAGAAAGGAAGACCCTGAGAACTCTGATCTGTCAGCCTCTGTGGCTGGGAAGATCATGAACAGATCCTCTTAGAAAATCTGCTAAGACACATGAAGGACAGGGAGGTGATTCCAGAGAGCCAGTACAGCTTCACTGGGGGCAAGTCCTACCTCACCAGTCTGGTTGCTTTCTATGACAGGGTCACCCCATCAGTGGACAAGGGAAGGACTACAGATACCACTTATCTGGACTTCTGTAAGGTCTTTGACACAGTTCCCCACAACATGCAATTCTGTAAATGGGAGAGAGATGGATTTGATAAGTGGACTGTTTGATGGATAAGAAAGTGTTTGGCTGATCTCATCCAGAGTGGTGGTCTATGGCTCAGAGCCTTGATGGACATCTGGGCAAAGTGGTAACCCTCAGGGGTCCATACTAGGCCCAGTGTTATTTAATATCTTCATTAATGGCACAGATGAAGGGACTGAGTGCACCCTCAGTAAGTTCTGATGGCACCAAGCTGAGTGAGGCAGTTGACGTTCCTGATGGATGGTATGCCATCCAGAGGGACCTGGACAAACTTGAGAAGAAGCCCATGGGAATCTCATGAGGTTTAAGAAGACCAAGTCCTGGTGCTGCACCTGGGCCAGGGCAAACCCCAGTGCCACCCCAGGCTGGGGATGAACAGATGGAGAGCAGCCCTGTCCAGAAGGACTTGGGGGTGCTGTGGGTGAGAGTGGGACATGAGCCAGCCATGGACACTGCCAGCCCAGAAAGCCAAGTGTGTCCTGGGGTGCATCCAAAGCCCCGTGGGCAGCAGGGGAGGGAGGGGATTCTGTCCCTCTGCCCTGCTCTGCTGAGACCCCACCTGCAGAGCTGCCTCCAGCTCTGGAGTCCCAGCACAGGAAGGACATGGAGCTGATGGAGAGAGTCCAGAGGAGGCACCAAAGTCATCAGAGGGATGGAGCAGCTCTCCTATGAGGAAAGGCTGAGAGAATTTTTATTGTTCAGCTTGGAGAAGAGAAGGCTTCAGGGTGACCTAATTGTGACCTTTCAGTACCTGAGGGGAGCTCAGAAGAAAGGTGACAGACTATTTGCAAGGGCATGGATTGACAGGATAAGGGGGAATTGCTTCAAAAGGAAATGGAGTAGGTTTAGATTAGATATTAGGAAGAACTTCCTTACCATGAGGGGGGTGAGACACTGGAACAGATTGTCCAGAGAACTTGTGGAAGTCCTATCCCTGGAAGTGTTCAAGGTGAAATTGAATGGAACTCTGAGCATCCTGATCTAGTGGAAGATATCCCTACCCATGGCAGCAGGCTTGGAACTAGATGATCTTTAAGGTCCCTTCCAACCCAAATCATTCTATGATTCTAATTGGATAAAACAAGAAAAGTATAATTGGGGCTGTTCTCTAACATTATAGAAGCCATAAAGCCCAGCAAAAGTAGGAAACTAATCTTTGTATGGTTTTTCTAATAATCATCTTTAATTCAATCTTACAATTTTTCATCCTGATGGTAGGTCATACAGAAACCACCTCCTGTTCCAGCACGTATGTGATGCAGCATCATTGAAGCCCTCCTGAGCTGTTTGAAGATAGATGCTGATGTAAACCACTGTTCACAAGTGTGTGAGTTGTCTCTTTTGCTTTCTTTGTTGTACTCAGTGTGTGCAGATAATGTTCTGGATTATGTTCATCCTAACCTATGAAAAAAAATTAGAAACCAGTCAGAAAGTAGTAAAAGATTTCTCATCTGTTTTCATTTTAGAGAATATTTTTTTTCCAACATCAATAGTAAGAATAAGAACTGATTGATAAATAAGTAATTAATATTTGGACCAATTTTTGCCATGAGGACAAACCTCAATTAACTAGAAAACAAAATAATACAAGAAATCTAAAATAAAATTCTACTTATACTGTACTTGAAAATCTATAGAGGATAATCACCTCTCATGCATCTTGATTGAATGAATTTTAGCTCAGCTAGCATGTTCACTCCTGAGCTAGATATATATGCATTTTATTATGTTTTTCTGCTGCATATAAAGCAATACAAAAGAGAATTTCATCATTAGGGGTATGGCAGTATTTATTCCAATTTTTCTTTTGACTATTAACTAACAACTAATTAGCTGCTATTATTATAAAAACTAATATTTTACTTTTAGAATACAGAGAAAATCAAAGAGATCTAAAAAGACCACATTTTCAGATTATCTCCCTGATATGAATATTTATTTGTTCTGTGTTGTTCAGGTTTGCTTAACTGACATTCATTTTTCTCTGTTGTTTTGTTTTTTCTTTTATAAATGTTGACACAGCTAAATTTGAAAGAATTTTAATATATTCCATTTCTTGGTTTAGATTTATTCAGATATGCAATTATGTTGTGTTATTCTTCCATGCATTTCTTGTCTGAATCCTGCAGCCTTTTATTTATGTATGTCAGTCTCATATTTCCACACACTTTTCTAATCCATCTTACTCTTTAACTATGAAACATGCAAGATAAAGCTTTCTCAAAACCAAATTGCCGTAATACACAGTAAAACATGACTTTGTTTTTCAGTACTTTCCTGTTTCCTATATTGGTAAATTTTCAAATTTTAACCCACAATCTGAAGAATCGTATTTGCTTTTTAAACTTAATCATAAAACTCCACACAAGTAATTGGCACAATACTTGAAGTAGCAAGTTATATGTGATTATAGCAGTGTCAGTTCTCAATGGTATTAATTTACTGCTGTGACACTAGGAATCCCTGGAGCTACACATCCTAGACATTTTCCCTTGTCTCTGACAGTTAATGCCTTCCATAAGGAAGTCCACTTAAGATTTATGAAATCAAGCTGGTGTTCCCAAATAATGCTACCTTTTTGAATTTTTCCTTTTACAGGAATTAAAGAGCTATCTTTTGTGTTGTCTCGAATAATAACTAGGATTTATTTGGCAGGTATTTTCAGCCAAATCAGTTCAGCGGTGATAAACAGTTACCTACGTTTCTCATACAAGCAATGGTAATTTTCTTTATACTGGACTAGGAGAACTCTTTAAGGGCTTATGGTGTGACCCAGCAAAAACATACTATGAGAACAAAATACTTGTGATCATTTTTATTCTGTAGTGGACCTCAAAGATGCTAAACATTTTCTTAACACTGAAACAAACACAAAGTCCAGTGTATTTTCTGAAGGAGAATTGCTTTCAGACACTGAAAAAGATATCAAAAATATCTACAAAAGTTACACAAGATATGTTATCTTATTACAGCTGAATTGTTATATTGTGTAGGTTGTCTTAGTATAATAGAATTGATATTGTCTGAGCACCAGTCCTTCCTGGAGTCCCTCTTTAGTAAGGTTCTGCATATATGAGAAAAAAAAACCAGGGACACAACTATTAATTACACTCTACTAGATAGGCAATAATTAGATGGCTGGGGGAAAGAGAAAAAAAAATATAATCACTGTTACCTTTTCTCCTAGTTTTTCTACTCCACCTGATGTCCTCAATGTATTCTATATTTTTGTTTGCATTAGAATGCTTGTTGATTTGTTATTCATTTATGAATGGATGCTAAGTGATATTGATCTCAGTGCCTTGTTTATTATCATCTGGTAAACAAATTATTCTAAGGTGATATAACTGGAGGGAATTGTGGTCCCAAAGGCAGAATCAATATACATAACAAAGTCTGAAGAAACATTTCTGCTTTGAAGTGCATCATGGTTAAGAAAGATTTATTTAGAAGGCATAAATAAAGACAGAGGAATGTGACTCCTGTCGGGATCCAATGCGAGAAACAGACTACTGCACACCGATATGATGCTCAGATAGCCAGTTGATTGCTCAAATTAGCATTTCTTTATACTAAAATTGCTACCATACATGCAATCACATGAATGATTAGACACTTTTCATTGGCTGCATGCTTGTGTACACACGCTCATTCTGATGTTCTAATTGGTCAGAAGTTTTGACCTCTTTATCTTGCTTGCCTTTGGGATGTTGCACTCTCTTCTTTATTCTCATAAAGTCAACATCCTTGCTTGTTGCAACTTCTCTCCTATTCCCATATAATCAGCACTGCTGTTATCCTTTGGATGTTACAACTTCTTCCCTATTCCCACTTATTCTGCATTCTTTTTAACACTTCTTCTTTGTTCTTACATAATCAGTCATTTTTACTAATCACAGTTGTCCTTCTATTGATTCTCATGGGAACAGACTATAATGTTTCTAAGGCCCATGCCCCAACAGACTCCTAAAAAGTGATGGTGGGGATAGGAGCTATGACAGATATCAGAAAAGAACAAGAGAAGGTTGCTGACATCACACACAGGTTTAATTGGAAATCAACTCATATTCTTCCCTGTCTGCAGTGCTGGATCTGTCTAGTATCAAAGTTGCATATACAGGGAAGATGAGGTAATTCCTTACTCTTTTTGTACCTTTGCAACTACTTAGAAAACCAATAGAGTTGGAAATAAAAACAGCAGTCAAAGCTGCACTTTACATCAAAGTAGAAAAACTCCTGTATATATGTCCTGGTTTCAGCTGTGGTGCAGTTGGTTTTCTTCTCAGTAGCTGGTCCAGTGCTGCGCTTTGTACTCAGTGTGAGAATCATGTTGAGAACACACTGATGTTTTGGCTTTTGCTAAGCAGTGTTTTCCCAGAGTCAGGGACATGTCAGTGTCTCATGCTCTGCTGGTGAGGAGCTGCACGAGGAGCTGCACAAGAAGCTGGGAGGAATCATGGTCAGGACAAGCAACCTGAGTGAGCCAAAGGGATATTCCAACACCATAGAATGCCATGACCATCATATAAACTTGTTCATAGGGTAAACCATAGCAGCCATTAGGTAAACCAAACAAACACGTCATAGGGAGAGGACAAGTGCTGCTCAGAGACTTGCTGGGCAATGTCCGAGTGAGTAACTGTATTGTGCATCACTTGTTTCTCTGGGTTTTATTCTTCTGTCTTTCTCTTTCTCATTGCAGTCGTTACTTTTATTATTATTTTGTTGTCACTATTATTATCACAATGATATTATATTTTATTTATTTGTTTTGTTTCAGTTATTAAACTGTTCTTCTCTCAGACCATGAGTTTTATTTATGTTTTTCAGTCTCCTTCCCACTTCACCAAGAGGGTTGGAGGGGAGTCACTGAGCAACTGCCTTGTACTTAATTGATGGCTGGGACTAAAGCACAACAATATGAAACAGTGTGTAAATATTATGTGTTAAAGGATATCCAGTAGAAATGCATGAGCTCCTCTGTCATTTTGATTTGCTCCATCATTGTTGGTATCTTTCTCCTGCAGGTTCTTGCCATTGCAAGTTTCCTTTCCTCCACATTTTCTGTCCTCCCTTCCATGTGTGTTCTATTCCTGCTTCCTTCTGTGTGTGTCATTGAGGGAGTCTCTTGCTGTTTTGTGCAGACTGTTGGGAGCCCCTACAGACTGCGCTTGGAACGATAAACTCTCCAACTCCTTTTAGCCGTGCAGTTTATATTATAAGCAAAATCTCTGAAAACTGAACACTGAATAAATTGTCTGGAGGCTTTGTCACCTAATCACAACTGAGAAGACCTCCAGTCAGACAACATGGAATGTTCAATCATACAATATCAATTACTGGAGGTTTACAATCATAGCAACTTGACTAATATCATATTAAAAGTATAGTTATATATCTATGCTATTTTGACCATATTGAGGAGTTCTAGGACTGGATAGTGAAAGAAATTCTGTGAACACTGCCACTGCAATGTCATTGGCATGTAAGAGGTGTTTCCATGGAAAGCCACTTATTTTTGTAGATGGACAGACTCTGAAGTAGGCTTTTCCTCTGCCAGAAAAGAGCAGGGTAATAAAAGCAAGTCCTTCTTTGGAGACTTGTAAGTATAATGGAATAGAAAGTAATATATTTACTGAGCAGTAATAGAATGTTTTCTAATAACACTCAGATTGAAGTATTGCCAAGTCTTTCTTAAAGGGTAATGGAAATGATACATCTGTATGAATGAGAAAATATTATTTTCTCCAGCAATAAAATGAATGATAGAATGGTTTATTACTGTTGCCAGAAAATTTATACTGACAAGTACACCCGCATAATTCATTGCATGACAAAGAACATTGTATTGTCTTGTCAAAGAAAATCATCATTTTAATTTAAGATGAATTGTACTTTACTAGCTAGTACAGACTTCATAGATCACAGATCTGAGTAATGAAACTGATTTAAAGAAAACAGCTCAGATATTACTTTAACAATTTCCTGCTTAGAATAGCTTAGCCCTTGATCAGGATTGCCGGAATTTTGAGGAAGTTACTCTGCATGAACAGACTCATTTTACAAAAATAAAATACATTCCATAATATCAAGCTTTAAAGTTTAAGTATACCTCAAGGTATCCAAGTTACTTCACATACTGAAGGGAAAAAAAATTAATTCTGTTATCCTGTGCTCGGTAAGAATTGTTCTAGACAATTATGGTCCTTCTGGAGACATTTTAGTCTCTCATTTTATTTGAATGAGCCAAAGCATGGGACTATTAGAAAAAAATCCTCAAAGGGTCTCACTTTGTTAAGTAGAAGAGGGCTGAGACAGTGCAGTATATATTAGTGTTATGACATGATATGTAAAAAAGGGACTTTCTTAATCTCTTTCACCTAGGAGAAAGTGTGGTGTGAAATCTTTTCCATGGACGCTAGAAAGAATTTTTTCAAATACATTAACGTCAAAAGGCAGTGTAGAATTGACACTGGCCCATTACAAGATGAGGATGGTCACCTCACAAACAGGGACACGGACAAGGCAGAGATGTTTAATGCATTTTTAGCCTCTGTCTTCAAGATGATGATGGACGAAGGGGGTCTCAGTGCCCTGAGCTGAAGGACCATGACTGCGAGAATGATCAACTCCCAGTGGACCTTGAACTTGTGCAGGATCTGCTGCTTCACTCAGATCCCTACAATTCCTTGAGGCCTGATGGGATTCATTCAAACATCCTCAAAGAGCCAGCTTGTGTCATCACATTTGTTGATGGTTTTTGAGTAGCCTTGGGAATCTGGAAACATTCCAGGTGGCTGGGCGCTGGTGAACATTGTTCCGATTTCCATGGGCAAGAAGGAGGACCCTGAAAACTTACAGGCTTGTCAGTCTGTTATGGTTTAGGAATGCTACTCCCCAATTCAGTGCTCCCCCTGAGACTCTCAAACCACACTTAGCTCTCTCACTCCCCCTTTCCCTTCTCTTTCCCCCTCTCCTTCCCCTTCCCCTTCCCCTTCCCATTCCTGCTGTGATGGGATAGAGTTGAGAACCAGGAGAACAAAAGTGAAGATCATGGCTTGAGATAATAACAGTTTACTAGGAACAGTAATGAGATAAGAAAACGAACAGTAACAGCAACAATACCAAAAATATACAAAAGAGAGAGTGATTCACATGCAAAAATGTCCACTTCAGACCCTGAGACAGAGAACAATGACAGACATTTTTCCCCCTCCACGACATTTCTTTTTTTCCAACAGGAAGGCACATCCTTGTTGTCCGAAGCCAGAGTCCCTTTACCTCTGGCTCTGTGCAATGATATTAGGTGGTATAGAATGACATTTGGGTCCTGGCCACACCCCCTCAGTCACACACGCTCCCAGCTGCTGCAAAAAATTAACCCTGTACTGGCAAAAACCAGGACAAAATCTCACTTCTGTTCCTAGTAAAGTAATGGAAAAAATTATTCTGGGAGATATTGAAAAACACCTGGAGGACAACACAGTCATCAGTCATAGCCAGCATGGCTTCATGAGGGGAAAATCCTGGTTATCAAACCTGATTTCCTCCTATGGCAGGGCAACCCACCTAGTTGATCAAGGGAAGCCAGCTGATGTAATATTTCTGTATTTTGGCAAAGATTTTGATGCTGTCTCTCCCAGGATCCTTCTGGACAAAATGTCCAGCTCACAGATGGATGACAGTGTGACACAATGGGTGAGCAGCTGGCTCATGGGTTGGGTACAGTGAATGAATGAAGTGACATCAGACTGGTGACCTGTCACTAGTGGGGTTCCACAGGCCTCCATCCTTGGCCCTATGCTCTTCAACATCTTTATTAACAGCCTGGGCAAAGGACTTAAGCAACACTAAGTGTGAGAGACTACATTGGGAGAACCTGTCAACTTGCTTGAGGGCTGGGAGGCCCTGTAAAGAGACCTCAACAATTTAGAGAGATGGGCAATCACCAGCTGTAGGGAGATTAAATAGGACAAGTTCCAGATTCTGCACATGGGGTGGAGTAACCCTGGGTGTATGGACAGACTGGGGAATGAGATGCTGGAGACCAGCACCACGGAAAGGGACCTGGGGGTCCTGGTGAGTCGCAAGTTGAACTTGAGTCAGCAGCGCCCAGGCAGCCCGGAGGGACATCCCTGTCCTGGAGGGCATCAGGCACAGCATCACCAGCCGGGCAAGGGAAGGGGTTGTCCTGCTCTGCTCAGCAATGGGTGGCCTCAACTTGAGTGCTGGGGGTAGTTTGGGGCACCACAACATAAAAAAGATATAAAGCTTTTAGAGAGAGTCTGAAGAAGGGCCATGAGGATGGTGAAGGTTCTGGAGGAGAAGCTGTGTGAGAAGAAGCTGAGGTCACTTGGTCTGTTCAGCCTGGAGAGGAGACTGAGGGAAAACATCATTGCAGTCTGCAACTTCCTCCTGAAGGGAAGAGGAGGAGCAGGCACTGATCTCTTCTCTGTGGTGCCCAGTGACAGGACCTGAGGGAATGACCTGAAGCTGAGCATGGGGAGGTTTAGCCTGGATGTCAGGGAAAGGTTTTCCTCCAGAGGATATTTGGGCACTGGAACAGGCTCCCCAGGGAAGTCGTCAGAGGACCAAGCCAGCCTGAATTCAAAAGTGTTTGAACAATACTCTGAGGCCCATGGTGTGATTCTTGGGGCTGTCCTGTGCAGAGCCATGAGTTAGACTCATTGATCCTGATGGATCCCTTCCAAATCAGCATATTCTATGACTCTGTGGTTCAATGATCTAGTCCAATCTTTCATCACAAAACAGAGAAAGCAACTAAATATATTTATATGGTAATAACAATCCTTTTGTACGTTTTGATTTTTAGAAACTGAGAAACCAAATATAACCATAATACATAATTCTGAATCACATTAAGCCTGATGAAAATTAGTTCAGTATAGAATTGGATATTCAATATATCTATAATAATAATGAGAAAATACATGAAACAAAGTGAAAACAGGCAGTTACCCTGTTATATTTAACAAGTAAGGCATACAAATTATCAAATTAATGCAAACTCACTTCAATTGTTGAGTAAGGGGACTAATTTTTAAAACAATTTTTATTTTAAATATAATTTAGATATTTTGTTTAGGTTGTGTTGTTTCTTTTTTCTCTTTTATTTCTGACAAAAATCCATCATTTTTTCCAATTTCAAACATTAAAACCAAAAAATAGTCTCATATTAAATGTTTGTTATGAAAACAGGAGGCTGCCCAGTTTAGCTGATCTGTTATCAGAATGTGTTCCTGGATTAAGATAAACAAAACCTGTTGATTCTAACACTCACATCCATTTATATGCTTTTAGAGAGCAGTCTGAAGTCACTACTGACACAACAGTATATTCTATACCATAAGAACTGACTACAGAACCCAAAGTAGGGTTTCATTGTTCCAAAACATCAATAAAAATGCAGAGGAATCAAATATGAAGTTTGTCTTTAAATATTCTGTGAAGATTAAATTCTCTTGTGTATTGTGTGTGTAAGCATTTAAATCCAGACTTTATTTTAGTATTACTATATTTTCTGACTCCTCTAGCTGGCTGTTTTCTTTCATCTTGAAAAAGGACAAGGCGGAGTTTCTGTGGGATGCTCATGAGCTGTAACACAGTTTCATGGCATGGCAGAACAACGGTGTCTGATCTGCAAAATCACAGCAGCATAGATCATATTTTATGTTGCCTGATTAGAGACTATTAGATTCTATGACTAGATGATATTTCTTGAGAGGAAAAGAAAGAAGCAAAGAACATAAACAACTGGGAGTTGATGCAGTCTGCTCTGAAACTTTAAGTCTGGTTTCACTTTCTGGGAGTGAAACACCTAGTGTAGTGACAGGGATTTTAAATTAGTCTATGACAAGTTGCACTTGTTTTTCTTGAACAGTCACATCAATTAATTCTAAATTCAGCATTAAGTTTTGGGTAGTCAGAAATTTTCTTCCTAACATGAAGTGAAAAAATGAATTTGTGAGTAACATAAAAAAACTGCCCAGATGTGATAAAACTAATTCAAAGAGGCAGTACTTTGGTTTTGAATTCTGCCCAGCAGGGAAGGAGAGTGTAGGATGCCAAGTATTAAAAGTTGTATTCCTGACAGGTCATATATTTTTAGAGAGAGCAGTTTCAGGTCAAAATAAAGAGTTATGTTTGTGCAAACAGATGAGTTCCTCAGGCATCTAAGCAGGAATTACAGCAAAAGCATTAACACTAATACCTGTCACTATATCCAGACAAGGCTATCCTTAGAATTATCAAAAGGCAGGGATCTTCCATACAAATACAGAACAGAAATACTGACCATTATAAACACTTTTCCTTCTTGGAAGAGCCTACAATACAACCACAAGGGAGTAAAAGAGGAAGACAATGCAGAGAAGAATTTGAGGAAACAATTATGCTGTACTGATCATTGTGATAAACAGCAGAGCTACTGCTCTTTGAATTCATTTTGTCACATCTGGGCAGTTTTTGTGTGTAACTCATTGGTATTCCGTTTTGCCCTTCACCCTTCTTGTAGGATCATGAACCCACAACCTTACAGTCACTGCAGCCAAGGCAGTCCCTGACTTTCACATCCATGACCAGTTCTTCCTTACTCATAGGCAGCAGGAGGAGCAGAGCACTCTGCCCTCTTGGCTCCTCAATCACCCATCATCCACATGCACTAGAAAATCTCCAAGACTGCTTGAACCCTTTTGTTTTGTCCCTCCAAAAGGCTTCAGGGTGGTTTAAGTCTTCCATAATGGCCAGGGCCTATAAATGTGATGTTTCTCCCAGTCATTTGAAGAAGGCCTCAGCTACTACTTCTTCCAGCTCAGGAGATCTGTAGCAGATACCTACTGCAACAGCAACCATGCTGCTCCACCTGCTGAACTTCATCCACAAGCTCCCATCTGGCTCCTTACCTATCCCTGGAGAGCTCTGTGCACTCCTGCTGCTCTCTCACATGAAGGGCAAATCATTCCCTTCACCTTCGTGTTCTCATTCCTAAGGAGACTGTATCCAACCGTTACAGCACGCCTGTCTTGGGAGCCGTCTCACCACATTTCCCTGATCCACTGAGGTTGTAGTATTACGACAGTACACAGACTTTTAACTCCTGGTTTTGTTTTTTGGTTTCTGTGTTTTGGGGGGCAGGGGTGGGGAGTGGTGTTTGTTTGTTTGTTTGGGTTTTTTGGTTTGATTTGGTTCGGTTTGGTTTGGTTTGGTTTGGTTTTGTGGGGATTGTTTTTGTTTGGTTTGTTGGTTGGTTTTTGTTTTGTTTTGTTTTGTTCTTGTGTTGGTTTGTTTGTTTTTTTTGGGATTTTCTTATAAAGCATGCACTAGAGGCATTTCATAGATTGTATTAGGGGTGTGTGGCAAGGCTTTGGTAGCGGGGTGGTTGCAGGGTTAACTTCTATAAGAAGGTGCTAAAAATTTCCTTTATGTCTAACAAAGCTGCTTCACTGTTGTTGGCCAAGGCTGAGCCACTCAGCAGTGGTGGTAGTGGTCTGGGTAACAGATCTAAGGGGAAGAGTTACTGCTCAGCAGCAGCTGGGAGAGAACAGCGAGAATGTGAGAGAGGAACAGCTCTGCAGACAGCTGGGTCAGGGCAGAAGGAGGGGCAGGAGGTGCTTCAGGCACTGGAGATGAGATTCCACAGCAGCTCATGGCACAGCCCACAGTGGGGCAGCTGTGCCCCTGCAGCCCACAGCATCCACAGGGATGCAGAGATCCACGTACTGGTTGTAGAGAGCACCAGGCTAGAGCAGGTAAATGCTCAAAAGATTCTGCGACCTTGTGGAAAGCCCATGTTGGAGCAGGCTTCTCTCAGGACCTGTGACCCTGTGGAGAGAAGAGCCCTCGTTGAAGTAGGTTTGCTGTCAGGTCTTGTGATCCATAGCAGGGAAGGTCACAGGCTGGAGGAGTCTGTTCCTAAAGGATTGCACTCTGTGGAAGGGACCACTGCTGGAAAAAGTTCATGAAGAACTCCAGCCCACAGGAAGGATACATGCTGGATAAGGTTGTGGAAAACTATCTCCTGTGGCCCATGGGAAGGACTCACATTGGAGCAGTTTACAAAGGACTGTCTTCTGTGGGAAGAACTCCAGACAGAAGTGGGAGAAGATTGAAAGGTTCTTCCTTTACAGGTGTCAGAGACAACATGTGATGAGCTGACCACAACACCCATTCCTGTTCCCTGCACTGCTTAGGGGAAGGAGGTAGAATATTTGGGAGTAAAGTCCAGGAAGAAGGGAGGGATAGGGCAAAGGTGTTTTAAGATTTGTTTTTATTTATGATTATTTTATTCTGATTTGATTGTAAAAAAAATAATATCACAAGTTAAATCAGTTCTGCCCTTCAAGGTAGTTGGTGGGTGATTTATCCATCCCAGCCCTTATCTCAGCTGTTTGTTATATTTTTATCCCTCTGTGAAGTTGAGGAGGGCAGTGACAGAGTGTCTTTGGTGGGCGTTTGACATCCAGCCAGGGTCACACCTCCACAGAGGGGCATGCAATTGTGCTGACTACTGAATACAGGCTTGAGAGCTTTCCCAACAAGGTTGTCTCTCAGACACTTCCTTCTTTTTGTGCCTGTTCTCAAACAGATTACATTTTACTCCTGTTTTGTTAATTACTGTGTCCAGTTCTGCTCCCATCACCCCAGGCCTTTGGCTTGCCTACTTCACATACAGCTTCTTTGCTTGCTGAGAAATCTCTCCCTCCACAGTTATTCCTAATTTAAATCTCTCCCTACTAGGTATGTTACGAACCATACCAGGGCTGTTGACAAAGATAGATTTGTCCTACATAATTAGGTGGATCTCATATCTTCCAAATAGCTGTGGATTCCTGAAGAGGGTTCAAAAATTGGTATCATTGTCTTTATTTTCAGCTTGAAATACTAGACACCAACTTCACTTGCTCAAAGACTTTTCTAAATCCTTCCTGTTATTTTCAGACCATACAAGGTGTTTTGTTTGATTCATTAGATTTACAAGAGGTAGGTCTTTCTCAGGTTTCTTATGCAGCATAACTATTTCTCTGTATAAAATATTAAGCAACAGAACTGTTAGTTTTAAAGGAGATATTGATTCTACAATTACTTCTGTTCTTTCAGTAAACATTCCAGCGATCTCAAGTATTCATTCTCAAACACAGTTTCCACTGTAAAATGATGGTATGCAATTACCACATGCAAAGACCCTCTGGGCATCACATTACAGCTGCAAACTGTAAGAGACATTTGATTTAATATCTCATCTTGGAATGATGTAATCATTAAGATTACAGAATTCCTATAGACAAACTTAAATAAAGACATAAAACTCCACATGCAGTTTTGTTCACACATCCAGATTCTTCTGGCAGACTTAGATGCAAATAAAACTAAGCCAATATTTTTTATCAGAGTAGCCACCTATGCTTTTTCTATCAGAAATAACTCTGCATAAGCTGGTGAAAGGATTAGGTTCCCTAACATGCCACTTTTCCTCTCATCTATCTTTATTACAACTGTTATTGTACTTCAAACAAAATCAGTTGGATTTTCACTGGTATTGTAACAGAAGCAGAATCAGATCAATTACTTCAGCAGCCCTCCTGACCTTTGTACACTGCAGCTAAGCATACAGTGGGGAGGGGAGGTGTGGGGAACTGTGTCTTTACAAGGCTCTGAGGTGACCTGGAGCAGAGTGATGCTATCTGGAGCATCCAGCACAAGAGCCTGGCAGTCAGAGCCCTGAGGAAGCTTTACCTCTCCTATACATCTGGGCCTGCCAAGCCTGCAATCAAAGAAAACTTCAGACAGCTTTTATAAATATTGGAGACCAAGTGACAAAATGGTTAGCTCAGGGGACACAGTGCTGCCTTAGCAAAGAGCCCTGTGCCACTACCATAACCCTCAGTTTTGCCGCCATGGAGCTTCTGTTAAACCTCACAAAAGTTTTAGCATGATCTTTGAAGAGGGAGAGAAAGAGGAAAGGTTCCATCCAACCGAGTTGTGGCATGAAGTCGACATTTGTTTAAATAGATGCTACTTCTCCTAAGACTACAGCAGATTTCAAGTCTCTCAATATTTTGATGAAAATGAGCTGTATTTTCTCTAGAAACAAAGGGATTGTGGGTGCTTGAAAGAAAATATTAAGTTATAGCTATTGTTGAATTTGAATGAGGGGCCTTTCATCAAAGAGCTGGTTTCCTGGTAAAATTTTAATAGTTTTAAAAGAAGAGGACATTGTTGCTCCTTAAAATACACTATAGATTTTGCTAGAAATGTTTGTTTTGCCTTTTTGTTCTTTTATTTTTGTTGTTGCTTTGGGGTGGGGTTTTTTTGTTGCTTTGGGTTTTCTTTTTTTCTGGTTCCTTTGTCATTCCTTTCTGTCAGTGTCTGGTCACTCCAAATCTAGCTACCAGCAGTCAAAGGCAATGGTCAAAAGTTTGTTCATACCTGCAAATCAGGTAGTCATCCTTCCCTTTCACAGATTATTTTCCTCCTCTCCTTCACTTTTTTTTCAGCCATATTAAGCATGCCTGTTTGACAAAAGAGTAATGAATACTGATTTTCTAAGTAAGTTTTTACAGAGTGAAAAAAATTGGTATTCAATCAAAACTGTGATTTTTTTTTATACACATCTATTTAATGTGCTAGTGACATCCTACTAGAAATCATGTCCATGCAAGTGTTTGGATTTGCTGAATTTTTTGTGACATTTGCTATCAGATGCAGGAGGTAGCTGAACTTTGGATGGAAGAAGCACCCTACTTTTAAGCAAACTAGCTTATTTAAATGTAAAGAGGTCAGCCTACCAAGAGATGCCTGGAAAGCAAACACTGCTAAGGGGTGCTTAGCGTACTTAAGAAAATTAAGGCAGAGTGACTGTATATGTAATAATGCAAGAAGTTTCTATTGCTATGACCATTTCCCATTCTAGCTACACATCATAGGTGTGCTTAAATTGACAGCAAATTGCATTGTAATGATGACATGTGAGCCATTACATGGTGTAAGCGACTCTCTGGTGTATGATCTGTTTCACCCCGCATAAGTTGTTACAGAAAGATTTGCCATTGCCTGGAGGCTAGAAAGTTTAAAACAACCAAAGTTTTATATTAAGTATGGCACATCCTTATACCCACTGGTTTGCAAAGTTATTTCATGCAACCTTCAGAAAAGTGCCTTTAGCAGTCAAAATAATAGTCAGATTTGTTTTTTTCTTAGACTCTGAGGCATTAAGCTTCTCTTCAAGTTCTCAGTTAAGGAGAGTTTTTTGCTATCTTTCTGATCAGCTTAATTTTTTTTTTCCCTTTATTTACTCTTCTTAATCATAATTTTCTTTGTATGGATTATACACTGTATGCAAACTTGCTCAACTGCTATGGTTCAAGCTTCAGTAAAGACTTAAAAAACACACACTCTCAGTAACTCAGCTTTCTTGTTTTTAGTCTGAGAGCTTTGCTTCCAAACTTTGTTCCTGCATTTTAGGAACTTTAAATTCTGATCTCTGCTTGCAGCTCTGTGACTTCACCTAAACCAGGTTTTTTGTTGGGTTTTTTTTCCCCTCCTCTTCCTAGGCAATTGCTGTAGCTGTCAGCGCATTGCCAGGTAGCTAGGGCAGTAGCTAGCATCTCAGACAGCTCCTTAATGAAAGACCCATGCTGATCCTTCCATTTATGCATTAGATCATTGACTGATCTAGGACTCACCCTAGACCTGCAAGGTACAACAGTCTTGTTTTAATCAGCTGGAACTCCCAGAAATGAGCATTAACAGTGCAAGAGCCCTCTAACACGGTGCACATTGCACCATTTTCTCCAAACATATGGCACAGTGTCCTAAACAATTATATTTATAAAAGGAGATGTCTGAAGAAAGCTATTACAACAAATATAACGTTTCAGCAGAACCATGCTATCCACTTACAAACAACCAGGGAACATACAGGAAGATATGCATGTAAGACATAATTTCACTCTTTAAATGAGCAGTGGAAAAATCCAAGTACTCTCTCCTAAAATGGGATTAAATTCAGTTTTAAAGACATGACTTTACACCAGCATCAATCTTATTAAAAAAACCTAATTATATTTTCATGATCAAGGTTAAATTGATTTGATTGATACATAATTAAAATGCCTGTCGTACAACAAGAAAGGGCACTGCAACTCTGTATTTATTGCCATCTGGATGAGTATCAGGGTAGGATTGTCCCAGAGTGCTGGATGCATGTCAGAGACTGGATAAGTTTGGTGTCTTGAGCCAATGCCTGCGTGCATGTGGTTGGGGATGGGTCGCACCTTGCTTCTGATGAGGCAGTGCCCTTTCCCCAGCTCCCCAGCCTGGCAGAGCTGTCAATCAATTAATTAATCAGTCACACAGCAGGGTGGTGCTGACCCAGCCCCTGACTGGCCAAGTGACTGAAGTCCCACCTGAGGGGTGCGCCCATGAAGGGCCGAGGGTTTAAAAGGGGTTGACCACGAGGTGGCCACTCCTCTGGACCCTACCTTCTCCTGGAGTTTCTAACTCACTCATTCTGGACCCTAGGAGTAGGTAGCTGTGTGTTTTTATGTACCTTTTCTGTCTTTCTTTCTCTCTTTTTTTATATATTTATAAATACATGGAAATTTTCTATATTTTCTTTTGTGTGATTTTTAGCTCTTGAGATTATCTGGTCAGTGTTTCTCCTTTGAGTCTACCCAGAATAAAAGAACTTTGGCTTAGCCTGTACATTAAGTGTCCAGGGTATAACAATATGCAACATATTTATAGGGCTTTCTCCAAATCAAAAAAGTCTTTTTACAGCTTTTTTTTTCCTTCTTTCGATTGTGGATGTAGTTTTCTACTAATGTAAAAGAGAAAGATTTTTCTACATATGTAAGCCAATAAATATGCCTTCCATGCAATGTTCATTAGAGATTTACTATATTTTTATGTTTCAGCTGTGTGTGTGTATATGGGCATAATTTTCACCTTTGTACTTTTTTCCCCCTTAATTTCTTTATATCTGACTTTAAAGAAACATTTTTTTGCTTATTTCTCTGGAACTATGTTCATCTTCCATCGTAACAATGGATGGTCCCAACCCCATATGATAGTTTTTGTGTATGTTTTCTATACATCAGTTGTGCAGGGAAATGTTCTAGTTTGTTTAATGTTTTTCTGCATTTCTCAGTGGTTTCACTTGTGTATGGTGAAAGTTTTGCCCCACTAGTATCAGCAGTATTAGCACTGGCTTTTGAACTAACCTGTAACTAAACTGAAACTGACGCCTTCATTATGACTTGCTTTTTACTTTTCATGTATCTGTAACTTGCTGTAGTACTGTTCTTCTTACAAAGTGATAAAGTCCTCTGTTCCCAGCACCTTTAACCAAAACAAGGCTCTCTGAATACAGATTCAAGGACATATTCATTGCTCTGGAGCCAGAATATATGTAAACTACTGTGGTATAGAGAGATTGTGACCAGGGTGGTTAACGTCATCACCTGGGGGTGTGATTGGAGAATTAAGGGCCAATATGCTAATGGACAGAACTAACTTACTTATGTGACCAGTCGCCCATTTTGGGTGTATTTCCCGATGGGGGACTTTGCTTGCCCAAATGTACCTTCAAGGTGTTTACAGGCCTTGAATAAATCTGTCTGCTTTTATACTCCTAATTTGTCTTGGCCTCTGTTTCAGGTAGCCCGTCTTTTAGGCATTAAAACTGTGACCTATCGTCCTTGGACACTGTAATGTTTTTGTCATTCTTTTATATTAAGCAGATAGCAAATCTCTACAAAGCTTCCAACATAAAAATGATGCTTTGTGGAGGCAGCCAATCACTGATTTCAGAGACCTCAAAATTTCACACAGTATTTTAATATTAGGGCTTGAAATCACACCTCAATTGTAAACATTTGTATTTCCTCAATGGGCTGAAAATGAAGTGCTGAGATAAAAACATTTTATGGCTTCAGACATGCTCTCAGTGGATCTTACAGTTTGCCATTTGGGTGGGGGAATAGAAAAACTGCATCATGTTCAAAAGAGGAGCCTGTTCTTCTTAGAACCAGAACTTTTCCTTGACAAAAATGACTTGCACACCAGGACTCATAAGAGACCTTAACAGTGATGTTTTAACTCCTTGCTAAGGTTTTACAGAAATATTCAGATTTTTAGGTATATATGTATAATTTATCTAGCCAAGCAAAACCATATGTATATCTATCTCACTGTAAGCATGGTGGTCTGACCTCAGCTGGTAGCCAAGCACCCAAAAAACTCCTTGTTGCTGCTGCTCCTGCAAGACAGGCATAGGGAGAGAGTATATAGACATACAAGACAAACAGGTCGAAATAAAATATAAAATATTTTTAAAACAAACAAAAAATCCCCAAACAACATCAAAAAACCCAAAACAAACAAACAAAACCTAAACAAAAAAAAACCCAACAAAAAACAACAACCACCACCAAACAAACAAACCACCACAAACTCACAAACAAACAAAACCCCCCAGAGGAGCAGAGAAAGCAACTTGCCAGAAATGGCATCATCAGACTAAAATTCAGATGCCAGCTCTTCTCGAAGCAGAGCTCTGATTAACACCAATATTAGGGAAGTAAATATATTGAGATTCAAGCAGTTTTGCAGAAAAATATCCCCAGTGTCTGTTCACATTTAATTAGTATCCTTTCCCCAGTGTTTTGTCTTATATATAAATCACAGGGTAATCATCTGCCCAGATACATTTTGTAAGAGTACTTATCTGAGTCACTTTCAAATTGTTCTAAACTTCTTCCTTGATTTTTTTTCTCTTTTGGGGAAAAAGAAAAAAAAAATACCAATTAGTTTCCTGTTATGGAGAAAGAAAAAAAAAATCTGAGAACCTCTGTGCCACCTGCCTGAAGCAAATTTGCACTGCTGAGTTATTTTAGAGGATTTTAAACTTGAAGTAATAGCATACCCTTGAACACAGCAGCATGAATGGCTCTGCTGGAATTGCAAATGATTTTATGTATGTTGTCAGTAAGACGCCATTTATATCACACTGTAAAAAATGAACATAAAGTAGTGATGAACTTGCTACTGTTATCATTCAAGGATGTTTTTGGGTTACAATGAAGGCACAATTTGGATGTGTAGTACTGCACTGAAAATGCAAGATGGAGTATAAAGTACTGGGCAGAAATGGGAAATGATTGAATAGAAAAATTGCCTGAAACCATTAAACAAACATCAGCAAACTGAGGAAATGTGGAAGGATGACAAATCTCTTTCATCACAGTTTATAGTTAGTATTTATGGATTCAGACACAATGATAGGTAATGTAGTAGATTCATGTAATGCCATTTATTAAGGTTCTCATTTTCATGTCTTCTGAATAACATTACTACATTATATCATAAGTGTCTATATTTATTTTACTCACATAATTTTACTTATTTTGTTTTAAAAAAATGCAAGGTGTAACTTGATTATGTATCCATTAATGATGGCATGCAACACTTCTGACGGATTCCTTTAGTGCAGAAGGACCATTGCAGAATCTGCAGATCATCTGAAAGCTTTTGTGGAGTGTCACTACTGTGGTATTAAAGGGGACAGGTCATGCCTGAACTGCTGTTCATACAGACATAGACTGGTGAAGATTCTTTAAGTATCTCATAACATTCCATCATTCAGGAATAGTTGAGGACAGATGTTTTCCATCCAACTGATAGTATTTTCACACTGCTTTCATTAAACTGTCATTTTAAAAACTGGTTCAATTTGAGTCCCCTTTCTGCATTGTTAGTTTTAATGTATCTCTGTACCTGATATGACAGGAAAGGTTGCCTTTGTTCCTGTGTATAAATTTACTTGAAATTAGACTAGACTCACACAATTACCTACACTAAGCCTGAATGTAATCACACAGTACCAACAGGTTTGGGCAAGAACAGTCTTAAGAATTTACACTTATTTATGGTCTAATTTGAAAAGCTTTATAATGTACTAAGGCATTGTGAATTCAAACGTTTATGAAACTTTGATTTACTAGCACTGTAAAACACATTGTTCACTGAGTACAGAGAAGAAATTCTTCAGCTTGTCCCAAGCAGACATTAAAGAAGATTCAAAAGCAGTAGTGATTTAGGAAGTACAGCAAATAAATGTTTATAATTAAACCAAATAAACATTTATAAAATTTAGAAAGGTGCAGACACTTGGGTCTCAAAGTTTGCAAAAGCTGAGAATGTAATTTTTTCTTTCAGAAATTCTACTTTTTTTTTTCTTGGTCTCAGACATTTTCTGTTCTTGTAAAATGTTGCACTGAGGAGCTATAAACTTACAAGGGCAATAAAATACTTGTTTCATAAGAAAAGAGTGTTTCAGAAGTTGTGCTGCAAAACAAGAAATGGGAAATGACATCATGTATGTTCAGAACAACAACAAAAAAAATCTTATTTCTTTTTCATGAAAATGTAGAATAAGTAAATCCTGGAGTTTTGGCATGTTTAGAAGTGTCTCTTTACATCCCCAACATTAGGAGAACATAGCTTAAAATTTAGTTCTTTGTTGGAAGTCAGAGTGTTGCCCACTCACTCGTGAACAAGGATGAAGAGAATGGGATGGCATTACTTTCCTTCTTGCAGTCACACTGAAGCAGGGCTGATGGAGAAACTGGGCTTCTGGCCGCTCCCCAGGCATGCTTCCAGCAGAGAGCCCCATGCTATGCCTTGGTCCTGATGCTACCAGGTCACGTACTGCAGCAAATCCCTGGTCTGTAGAGACACAGGCAGCCTTAGTCCAGCAGCAGAAAAGCGCCAAGGACTGTGCAGTTCATTAATACACATCAACATACTTGTATGCACCCAGCTGTTTTTAAAACTATCTGTGGATAACTGCAGAGGGACTGGGTAAGGTGAGGTGGGGGAGGACAGAGGGATGGAGGGAGGAATAAAAACAATGCAAAAAAGAAAGAAAAAAGTTTAAGAGGAAACATTTCCCTTTATATCTGACTTCTATTCCTATTAAAAAAAAAAAAAAATGAACCAACACCAAGGATTCAAACCCAGGTGTTCCAAACCTAGGATCTCAACTAACTTGATAAGCACTTTTTTGTGCTAAGATGGGTGATGAAAACAGTATCCTGTCTCATATGAGTATTCTGAGGATATATGGATTTTAAGAAGTGCCCAGATACTTTGATAATGAGGAACCAAAACTTAAAAATAATAAAATTCCGTCTCGTGGTGAGAAAAAGATGTGCTGAAAATGGTCTCCTAGTTTTCATTGGAAGTAAAAGAAATGTACATAAATAATTAATCTGCCTTTTCTTATTTGTTTGAAGAAACTATAAACCTACCAGATTGCAGAAGCACAAACTGAAGGTTTTGATTTATTGGGTCTTGGTGTTCATTTTGTTAATATTTTTGTTTAAAGCACTTGATATTTTTCACAATTTAACTGGAATAGGCCTTGATGTAAGTGTTGTTACATGTGTAGAGAGCTGATTAAAAGATGATAGCTCACTTCTACAATCAGTTGTACACCATTTCACTAGGTCATTTCCTCACCCTGTTTGCCACAGACTGAAAAAAACCACTCAAGAACAGACTTATGAGATGAAAATCAATTCTGAATGTTTCATCTATTACATTAATTTGCTTAAGGCCAGAGTCTGCTTTACTCTTGAGAAGTATGATTTGCTGGAACCCTTCTTCCATGTGTAGCCTGAACAAATTAATGTTCGTAGGCTCAAAAACTCGGACAGTCTTGCACAGACTTCATAAATACTCTCCGTGTCCATGCATTCATAGCAAATGTAATATTGCATTGCACATTATTCCAGCAAATACTTATCCACAGAATAATTTTTTAAAAGTTTTTTCAGTAGCTTAGCAACCAGTAAATTCCTCTAATATCCATGCAGAGAGTATTTATTAAATCTTCTCCTGTAGAATTACATGAAAACTATTTCATACAAAGAGAAACCTCTTTAATAAGACTTAACATGAATTGAATTTCTCCCATCTTTGAGTGAATACAATGTGTAATTACTGACTTTCATGTATTCCTTCCAGAAGTGCTTTAGTTTGATTTTTAATACATATCTCTATTTTGCAATTCATTTTTCTCATTTTCCTTCTCTTTTAAAATTACAATTCTTTCATGCAATTTGATTTTACAGAAAGTTTTCATTCTGTCTTTATTCCCACTGCAGGCTTTTTATCAATATTTTTACCTTTTCTTTGAACACATTCAATTATACTATATGGGGCTTACTTAATACCATATCCTTTATGTGGTAGGAGAGAGACTTTAATATATGAGGTTCTAAAGCTTAATAATTTCCTTCACACAGCATTTCTTTCATTCCATGTAACATAAGTTTGACTGATGGCCACAATTTGAAAACCAAGTTATTGTCTCTGTTCTTCACATCCACAATTATTTCAGAGTTCTACAATGTAATATTCCATTATTTGGATCAAATGAAATAACATTAATTTCTCACCCCACAGTTTATCTGTATGTGATTAAACACACCCTGATAGTTATACTAGGCACAAGCATCTGAAATAACAAAGAACTGCTTTTCAGTTTATTATTTTTACTGTTCTCTAGAACTTGAAAACTTTGAACAGGATTAATTTATTCTGTGTGTGTTTATGTCTGTCTTTTAGTCTGTCATTGGCATACAGCTGACTTGTAACTTCCACATGGCAGAAAATACAGGTCAAGTTATTTGGACAAATTTGTCCAATTATGAGTGTTTACCCTAATCCTATTTGACATATGATGACTGAGAAAAACATTATTGTCCTTTACATAAACATGCAAATAAAAATGACTTGAATTGTCCAGTTTGCAGCAGAAGTAAAATGAAGGTCTAAATACTCTGATGAGCTTTAAAGAAAGAGGGGCTGAGAAAACATCTCAGTTATTTTCTGAATGGCTGAGATGTATACATTCTTTTCGTTGTATTAACTATTGTGAATCTGCTTTGCTGAGAGTAAAGTTTTGTGCTGCCTCTTGTGTCAGCATTTTCGGACAGCAAACTTATTACGGACCTACTGATGCCTCATCATAATGTCACCCTGCTGCCTACCTTCGAGACTTGCATGTCTTGTTCACACTTCAGCTGCACCTTTTAAAACATCTTGGGAGGAAATGGGGTTTCACATGCCATTGAGATGTTTATGTCCCTCACCCAGTGTGCTGCAGACAAGTCAGCCAAGGTGGGAAGAGAGAAAAGTTGCCTAACAACTTGTGGCACTGGGAGGGATCCTCATGAGGGTATAGAGTTTGAACCTAATATTCTAGGGAAATATGTCCCATTTGAAACATTGACACTGCTTCTTTCAGTCTTGTCCCTGTATTACTAGAAAGAAAACCATGTAAGGCAGTTTGAATTAAAGTAGAAATGTTTTTAAATACAATAAAATATGCAACTCAGTAGTAACCACAAGCACTTTGGTGTTTTACAGTAAAAAGGCAAAATTTAAGGTGGGACAAACTTACACCTGACTTTCAGCATCTGACTAAGGTGAAAATTCTTAGTGCGTTTCTATATTTTATATATTTATTCTCTTCAGTTTCCAGCAGACTTAACTTTGAATAAACCACCAAATTTCGCTTCTCGTTTATATGCCTCTCCTAATAGGATTCAACAAATAATCAATTGGGATAACTAAATCAAAGCTGATTCAAAGCAAATACAAATTCCCATTTTACATTTCCTTAACCATAGTTGGTTTTGTATTGTTTATCTGTTAAGTCTGTTGTTGCATGAGTCATCCCTGTGAGGGACGCCCAGGTAACTTGCTTAGTTGCCTATGATGACCTGGGTGATTCTTTTTTAAAGCTTTAAATTATTTGATGGAAATATCTTTTGTGTATATTGTTTAAGACAGAAAACATCCTTTCTCACCTAGTCCTACAGCTTAAATGGATTAATAATTCCCATCTACTATATATTTGAGGATATATTAATTCAGTTAGTTGTCACTATTCAGAGAAAGGCTGATAGGTGTTTCTTGGGTTTAATATCTGTTAAACATTAGTCTTTACTTAACTGTACTCTATCTGTTTTCTCTTTTACATCATAGTTGTGCTCACTTCTCTGTAACAGCCTGTTGTGGTTTAGGAACGGTATTCCCAAGTCCATTGCTTCCACCAAAACCCTCCAAACAGAGCACCACTCACTCATTTTCCCCTCTCCCCCACTTTGCGTCATGTGAAGAGAGAAGAATTAGAGGCAAAAAAAGTGAAAACGGTGTGTTGAGATGAGAACAATTTACTGGAAACAGCAGTGAAATAAGAAAATGAACAGTAAGAGCAATATTAATGACAAAAATGTACTAGACAGGTGAGTGATTCACATGCAAAACACCCCCCACATAGCCAGACCTGACCACCACCACCGTACCCTGATGTGTAAGAGAGATCTGACTGCAGTGATGCTAAGTTTGGTAATACTGTTATCTATTCTTGCAACAGACACAAAAAAAACTTTAGTCTTACCATGCAGAAAACTGGCTTACTATGACCTTCAGGTTAACAATCTTTATGGCAGTCCTATTTTTATCTTGACTTGCAAGGGTTTTGCAGAGAACATAATTAAATGTATAGCCATTAAAAAATCAAATCCTAACAGCAATTACCTCAGACTGTCACATGAAATGCAGGAATCCTAGCTGAGGGCTAGCTATAGGAGCCAGATGATTTGTGAATAGGTAGACACTCCAGATAGCATTGTGTTAAAAGCTGGTATTAAAGATTGAGTCCAACCACTAATCCCAGTGCCAATACTGTAATTGATTGGCAGAATACAGCCATAGAAGCCTGATTTCCTTAATTTTAATCTAACAAAAACTAGAGGCCATGTCATCAATTACTTAAGACTAAGACTGAGAGTCCAGGAAGTCCTTAACTATTTAATGATTTTCAATTTAACTGACATCTTATTTCCTGTTTGTTGAGCTAAAAGGTTTATGTAAAACAGAATGTAAATGGTTCAGAACAGGGTAAAGATACTAATTAAAAATATTTAATTAAACATTACTTCGATCCACAAATAAATTTACAAGGATCTGAGGATCCAATTTTTTACTTAGTTTGCTCTCATGTAAACTGAGCCAAAGGCAAAGTGTTACTAAGTATCCAATTTGCATCCAAAACAAGATGGATTGAGAGACAGATACTCAGACATGCTTGAACTACATCCAAATTAACCTCCTCAGATCAAAAGGAAGAGAAATTGTCATAAATGTTTTCTATAACAACATATCTTTAGAAAGGAAACAAACCTCTAGCTTTTCAAATGATTCTACAACTTTCTCTAGGGAAAGAAATGTACCTACAAGATTAAAGAACACAATATTTTAACATCCTTTGAAAACAGGAAAAATACAGTAGCTTTTCAGAAAGAGGATACAACAACATTTTGATGTTTATGGGTGTAAACAGGTACTTTCTGGGTGTGTATTTCCCTCCCATTTTATTCAGTCAGTTAGAAACTTGTGTCAGTCAGTTTGCATATCTGATAATCACCTTTCAAAAGAGAACTCTGCTTTGCCTTTTCAGTAAGAGTAACCCTGTAAAAATTCACAGTTCTGAAACCACAAGAAACCAGTAGTCTACAAAAAAATGCTGCCTGAAATTATCCAACAGCTTCTCCCAAGAGCTAGCACCACAGGGTTAATGGGACACTTTTCCACCTGTGGTATACCCCCTATAGCCAGGAGAAATAATGTGAAAGAAAGACTACAATTTTTTCCCTTTCTGTTTGAGGTAACTCTTAATCCTGTTTGAATCATTGGAAACTGGGAGATTTACAGAGAGCTGAGAATCTGGTAGTCAAAGTCACTGCCAGATGTCTTGCTAGAAGCGTGACAGTGTTAAACCGCACAAAGAAGAAACTGTTATTCCTGTTAGCTTTTAATTTAAATTGTACACTCTTTCATTAAAAAAAAATAAAAGGGCAAAAAATGCCAGTTTTGATGCACAAAATCTGGGATTAAAGTAGGCCAAGTTATACAAGAAATGGATTAAAATTGCCCTGATTACAACTGGGATACAGTCAATTTTTTCTCAGTACCTGGTCCAGTGCTGGTTTTGCATTCAGTATATGAGCATAATGTTGATAACACACTGAAGTTTCAGTTGTTCCTAGGCAGTGTTTATTCTAAGCCAAAGACATTTTCAGTCTCTCCTGCTTTGCCAGTGAGAAGGTACACAAGAAATGCTGGGAGGGGGCAAGGCTGGGACAGCTGACCTAAACTGGGCAGAGATTCCACACTGGGGGATGTCATGACCAGCATATAAAATGGGGGTTAACCAGATTATTTATTTATTTATTTA
>VZTX01021819.1:163757-218615 GCA_013400915.1 Pardalotus punctatus | reverse complement strand
TAACAACTTTACGCAAATTAGACAGCTAGCTTGCCGTTGGAGGTTGAGGGGTGTGGAATTTTTCCCCATTCCTGGTGCTAGGTTACTAATGGCTGGATGCTTAAGGACTATTGACCTTTTTCGTGTAAGAGACAAAGAGTTGGCTTGGGCATGGGGAGGGGAGGGGAGGAGAGATCGGTGATCCTGATAAGACATTCAGGACCACTGGAACGGCACAGGACAGCAGTGGGGATCTGCAGATCTTCTCAGCTGCCAGCTGCAGGAAGATCTTGGATCGGTGCCATTTTTCCTTTCCTTGGTGAGTGAGCTTTTCGTTTGGGAAAAAGGGTGCATTCCTGGGACACACATCTCCCCAGCCGTGCTAGCAGCTTCTACGGAAGCGGGCCAGCCACCGCCACCCGACGCTTTTTCCTGCCAGAATGGATTGAGGAGTCCCTGCCACATTTTGTCAGCGAGCCTGAGTGATCCCGTCTCTGCTGCCCCTGCTCTGAGTTCCTGCACCGCGTCTGCTGCAGCGCCCGCCTGCCTGCCGGTCCCTCGCCATAACCTGCAGAGCTGACCGCGCCACAGCGCCCCCTGCAGCTGCGCGGGAGTCATCGCACCCGCCCTGCCCGGCCGGGAGCCCGACAGCGCCCCTGCCGGCTGGGACCGGAACTGCACCGAACAGGAAAAGCGCTTGGCAGCCCAGAGACTTCCGCCACCGCATCTTCTGGTTTTTGTTTGTTTGTTATTGCTACTGTTGTTACTGATTGTTTGCCTTGCTATAGATACTAGTAAAAAACTGTTATTCCTTTCCTCCATATCTTTGCCTGAAAGCCCTTGATTCCAAAGTTACAATAATTTGGAGGGAAGGGAGTTCGTATTTGTGGGTTCTAAGATTTCCATCTTCCTTAGCAGACACCTGTTTTCAAACCAAGACACTTGCTAAACAAACTAATGCAACATCACTAGCCCTGTCGGGTTTGCTCACAGATGTAGACTCTGTGCATCATGCAACACCTCAAAATCGTGCTACTATTGATTTTTTGCTTCTAGCTCATGACCATGGGTGTAAAGACTTCGAGGGAATGTGTTGTATGAACCTTTCTGATTATTCTGAATCCATACATGCTAACATTAAATCCCTTCAGGACCAAGTTGCAAAGCTCCAAGTATCTGAGGGAGCTGACTGGTTCAACAGCATATTTGGAAGTTGGCAGATTAGTGGGTGGCTTAAAAACTTGATAAAAACAGGAATATATGTGTTTGGAAGTATATTGTGCATATTAATTTGTGTACCTTCTTTATTACAAGGTGTGCAGCATATAGTTGACAAATCAATTAAGCAGATTTTAATTGTTGAACAGAAAGGGGGAGATGTGGGGGTCCAAAGTGTTGCCACAGAAGCAGATAGCTTCTAGCTTTGGTTACTGTAAAACCTTGGAAAAAACTAATAAATGGCATCTAGGCAGGAGCCAAGACAAAAGGACAAGATAAGGCTGTCTTTACCTTATGCATAGCTTTTATCAGGGGATTAGGCAAGGAGATTGGAATCTGTAACCTTCAGAAATACAAAACATGTACCCCTAAGAGCCGTGAGTTTTGTAACTGCTGAGGTACTGTTTTGTAACTGTATATAAAGATGTGTCTTGTACAATAGTTGGCTTTACTTGCACCCAGTGAAGTGCACAAATCAATCACCAACACCAACTTCCAATCTTCCCCAGACAGCTGTTCAAGAACAACTTTAACCTGCTGTTAATCTACTTTATCAATCTCAATGATCTAAACATGCTTCATGCCAGGTTCCTATGTGGACAGAGTTGTGGATTGAGTACTGGCTGAAAGGCAGATCCCAGAGGGTCATATTCAGCGGCACAGGGTCTAGTTGGAGGCCCGTCACTTGTGGTGTCCCCCAAGGTTCAATATTGTTTAATTCATTCATCAATGTCCTGGATGAAGGGCCAGATGCCTCTTCAGTAAGTTTCCTGATGACACAAAGCTATGAGACGTGGCTGATACCTCAGAGGACTGTGCAGCCCTTCAGAGGGACCTCGACAGGTTGGAGAGATGGGCAGAGAACCATCTGAAATTCCACACAGGCAAGTGCAGGGTCCTGCACCTGGGGAGGAAGAACCCCAGTCACCAGCACAGGCTGGGGCTGTGGCCCAGCTGTGCTGTGGCCTACGACAGGCTGGGGAGCAGCTCTGTGGAGAAGGACCTGGGGGTGTTGGTGGACAACAAGCTGCCCATGAGCCAGCAGTGCCTTGAGGGCCAAGAAGGCCAATGGTATCCTGGGGTGCAAGAAGACCACTGACAGCAGGTTGAAGAAGTGTATCTCAACTATCTTTGATGTGAAATAAATTGCATGCTAAGGGCAGTTTGCATGTGCCTTCTATCTAACAGTACAAAGATTATTCCTTCAATCATATAGGCTTCAACCTAAATACATGATCAGTACTATCACAATACTTACACTACAAATGTAAGTGCACAAAAAGCAAAACACTGACTTAAAACAGTCACTCAGAAGAATCTCAAACCACAAGAAATACACTTTTTAAGCTGAAAGTCAACCAATTCAAGCTCAATTAATTTCCACCCTGCAGACCAACCACTTATTTTTTTTCCTATTCCTGACGGCCCACAAAATCATTGAGATTGCAATACAGATGCCTTAGACCATATCTGCACCTCTAGGTCTAGATCAAATATAATGGGATTTAGGCCCATCATGAGAAGGAGCAAACTCTGCCAAATTCCTGCTCATAGTGTCAGTTCTGTCCACTCAGTCCCCAACTCTCCCTGTCTCAATGACGACGGAGGCAAGATTCCACTGTTAATCTTTCCATGTTCATATAGCACTGTGTATGACGTGAGCACACCGGAATCACACAAAGAAAACTTCGAGGAGATAACACAATGCTCCAGGGGGAAAATGTTGCATTAGTACGAATTTTAACTTGTCACTGCTTTTGGATTTCAAAGGCTTGAATGTCAAAAGCCAAGACTCCAAAAAGAGGGACATAACCTAAAGCAACCACAACTGCATTCATATTTTCTCAGTGCCAAAGGAGAAGTAATAATGGTACTTACGGCATGGGTGAGAATGACATTGGAATACTGAATAGTTCTGTGCTAAATAAAAAGCATGAGAAGCTTATGGACAATGCAGAAATCTGACAGCTAGAGGCAGAAAACTAGGTATTGAGAGACTCACCCTTTAGTGGAATGCAAGGACAGAGGTGATGATGCAATGTTAAGTTTTTTAAGATAGAAATATCAGGGGATAAAGGTCTTTTTACAATAAAGGCAACAATATAATTTAAGTCAGAAGGAATTAAAGCAGGTAAAATTAAATCAGGGAGAAAATAAAATTAACCATGTGGCTAATTTTTCTACCATCTAAAAACAACAACAAAAAATACCAGGCTATGAGAAACCAAGGCTTTTATGGAAGCAACACCAAAGATTCTATAAATACTGTCCAAGGGACCTGACCAGATTAATACCACTCTGGTTTATAAAGCAAAACACTTAAGAATCTATGAGTCTCTTAAAAACATTTACAGTGGCACGGAGATTCACTGATTCTTTTTGGACCCAAAGTTTACAATTCTTTTCATCTAGCAAAAAGGCAATTTATGAAGGCTTTTAAAAAGCAATAAAAAGATTCCTCTAGGATTAAAGGTAAAAATTAATCTATTTGCTTTATTCCTGCTTAGGTTCTAGGTTTAGGTGACTACTGGCATGGCCTTGAAGTGCATAGGTGACTACTGGCATAGCCTTAAAGTGCTTGTTATGTGAACAGTTACCACTTGATCTATGTTGAACCATGGCTGGCTTTCCAAAACAGAAACAACAGGACCAGGTTTTACATGAGTTAAGGCAGTGTTTACAGAATCTAAGTTAATAGGACTACCCTTCTGAGCTTCCCCTTTGTACACCGGTCTGGCAAGAGATGTTTCCTTACAGAACGACTCAGAGCATTCTCAATTGTCCTAGTGACAACCATTTGTACCATTTGCTATTAAAGGCAACCCAAGAATATAAAGCCAGTTTTTGAAAATTACAATTGTGTGAGAAATAGAATTGCATGTCATCCTTCAGTAACCAAAAAAATTTGTTGTTCCCTTGTAGAGATAAGCTTTTAGACATAATAACTTAGCTTTGATCTTCTAAGCAGTCACAAATAAAGATTTCAGAAACTAAAACTCACAGTCCTTAAGTTAAATAAAAGACAGGCAGCCTCATTGTATACAAAAATTCTTATATAGAAAACATTAAGGGTTCCATAACAACCAGTTGCTGGTGATTTCTGAACAAATACAGTTCACACTGGACCATATTCATAGTGTCCTTTGGTCAGTACTTGAACTTTCATAAACTTTTCAATAATTAACACAGGGTTTAGGAAGTTCTGGTTTTGGGTTCACCAATGAATCAAAATACAAATTCATTGTAACTATGTCCCAATTTGAAAAAGCCCCATTTTTCAAATTAAAAATGAGGTAAAAAGTTTCTTAAAAAAATAACATAAATCAATGAAACAGTCGTCCTCTTCCACGTCTGCTCTTGAGATGACTGGCAGAGCGCCGAAGAGTTTTCCTCTCTTGACGATGTCGTTTTTCAGCTTCCTGCTGTTTTCTTTGCTGCTCTGACTGGAATATTAAAAACAAAAATAGACTCAGGTTCTTGTAAATTTACACACCACCTTATTGTCTCAGTATCAGTATATCGAGTCAGAATTCCATTAAGCAAATTGGGAAATGTTACTATTAGTCGCCCCATGCTATCTTATATCAGACCGTACCTATTAATTCTGGATGTTCTTAGGCATTACCATTCCAAGTTTTTCAGAGCAGTGAATAATGTATTTCAGATAAAAAACAATGCTTAACAATACACTCCATTGTTTATGGTTGAATACCTTTAAGAACATAGATCCCAATTTGTGGCTACTTGGTATCTACTTTGGTTAACTAGTGTTCTCAAGTTTAATCACAGAATAGAATTAGTTGGAAGGGACCCAGAAGGATCACCGAGTCCAACCTCTGGCACTACAGGAGTCTCCCTGGCCAGAGTCACACTAAGTGCCCAGGAGTATTGTCCAAATGCTTCTTGAAATCTGAATATTACACAATTTCATTTTAAAAAGACAGAACAATTAGTTAAATTTGCGGAAGCATACACGTTTCCTAAAATGTGTTCTTAGGAGTTCTTGAAAGTGTTTGATATGCTCATGCAATTCTAGAAAGACTTTCTACATGAAAGAAATTTTAAATCTCTGATCCTGTGGCATATGCTCTACTAATGTTTCTTAATCAAAAACATGCTGGAAGGGTTTAATTTACGTACCATGTAGATGAAATGGCTCTAACAGCCATAAACTACTATTTTCTTTGGAAGACTAAAGCTTGCCTTTAAACTAAGCATAAACTGGAACTAGCAGACTTGAATTAGCCAAGCTCAGGCAACTGTCCATGCTATAATATACTCCAGCAATTTGAGCAATTTCAAGCAGCCCAGGATAACTGCACTGACAGTGTGACAGAATTACCACTGTGGATGCAGCTGCATCTCCTCTGCATCGCATTCTGTAACCAACAGCGTTTGTATCAGCTCATCTCTCCCCCAGCCTCCCATTCACCTACCATTTAAACTGAGCTAGAGATTTGCCTGCATGGACAGCATTTTGGCTGAGGTGTGATATAAACCCATTTACCAAATGCAGCAGTCGGCCCATACTGGTATCATGGCAGGAAAAGCTACTGGTCTTTCGACTGATGAAATTTATTGATTCCTATTTTCACTGCAAGTAGAGCAACAAGAAACCCACTGTTTGAAAATACAAGTAGTTTCTCTCTGTCTCCAGACCTCTTCTGAAACAGTCTTGATGAATCTTACCAAAGTTCATGTTGACTGCTACTCAGGGTACTGTAACTGAATGACCTTGATCCGCAATAGAAACTTTATGGTTTGGGAAGACATTTTTTAAAACATTTTCTCTACTGTCCTAGTAGTATAAGTACTTTGATATTTTAGAAACCCTGCTATTTTGTTAGATTTATTTACTATGATAAAGCATATTTGAATTGAAAAATAAGTTGCCACCCTGTAGGAACCATATTCAAAATCCCCTGAAAACTGAACTGTAAAATATCAATGACAAACAATTTCATCACTGGATCTGTCAGTGGTAGCTGGGCATCAGGAGGCTGCCAACATACCACACCTGCAGCAGCCAAGTTCAGCCTCAATTTCACTGACTTAGAAGTTGAAGTGATACCAACCCTATAGAAGCACAACTCTCTCCCCCACTTATCTTTCCACCTACTCCTAAATACACCTGCCTTTTGTGGAAAGAGCATCACAAAGCAGAAGTTGATGTTTCAAGTAACACTAAAATCCCTTTTTTGGCTTGTCAACTCCCACTCTTCATCCTCTGAAAAGGAGTGCCAAGACTGCATAGCATGACTTCCTCCTAGCTCTCCCTGCTCCATTCCTTGGGACTTCAGAAGATATACACAGGGTCTGTTTATTTGAAAGAAGACTTGTAAGTCTTACTTTGTTTTTCTGTTGATAGGAGAAAATATCTCCACTGTAGATGCATTATTTTTCTTTAAATTAGATTTTTAAAAATCTTTTTAATGCAGATGAGCACAATGAACATATTGCAATAAAGCAGTATCAGTAAATCATCAGGAAAAGAAAATCCATATATGTTAGCAGCATCATAATTTAAAAAAACCCTCAAAACTGTATCTTATCTGATGGAATCAAGTAAAATTGCCATTCTGAGCCACTGCTGTGTCTGTCTTCTTCCTGCAAGGTCTGTCTACATTGCTCCCAAATCTTTACAAAACTGTCAGTAAAAGGTGACACTTCAGTGTGCACCACCAACTGCAAGAAACCTTGTGGTTTTGCACTTCTTAAGTTAAACCTACTGTAAAATAGACTGTGCTTTGGAGCCCTGCAAAGCCCATTTAATAAGCTGCAACACACCAACATATCAGTTACAGAGTTGGTAAAATCCCCAGAAAGGTTACCCTCTATGGCACTGCAGAGGAATTTGTGACTTATTCCCCAGTCACCACATTTTAAATTTCAGCAATACAGGAATCAGAAACAGGACAACTGAGAATCAAAAAGGACAACTGAAAACAGATAATAATCAGATAAAATAAGTAAGGTAGAGACAGTCAATAAATCTGATTTTTTTTCCTCAGGCATATCCAATGTGACAATCAAATAACTACTTAGCCATTCTTGTGACAGTGTTTTACCAGTGAGAATAGTATTTGACCACTGGTAAGGAGAAATGTATAATAGCAAAGATGCTTACCTGAGGAAAACCAATTTTAACCAAAATAAATTTTGTCAGTCAAGTATCAACTCATTAAGGTCTTCAGCTTCTATAATGAATCCTCTCCTCAGTTCTAAAGGAATTTTTTTACTAGAAAATTGCTAAGTGTTGTACAGCAGTAGCAGATGCACACAGGCATTTAACCACACCAAAAAGCAATCACCTGTAGGCAATCTACAAAATTCTTTAGGATGGGAAATCAGAAGCCCTTGGGGAAGGTAGGTAGTCAACTACACACTTCAAATAGAATTTGACAACCAGTACAGGACCAGAGCTCATTCCTGTGACCTGTGTTACACAAGGTCAATAACAAAGGTGGTTTTGAGCTCAGTTTCTATCATGCTGAGACCTCTCAACATGCTAAACCAAGAGAAAGCCTGTCCCCTACAGCACCTTGATTGTGTTTGGGCCTGCAGACTGAGATCTGATCAGTGCTGGCACTGAAGTCAGGCAAGGTCACAAGCTTCTGGTGGTGCGTCTGCAAATCAACTATTAAAAGATGCAAGCCATTATTTTCCACCGGAACGTACAACTTTATGAGTGTTGCCTGAGTTATAAGGGATAAACACACTGAGTACTACCGGAGGCTTTCATTCTCCTGGCAAGAACCTGAAGAGTTGGCAGCTTATAAAGAAATGAAGAGGGACATTTCCTTGACGGTTTTAAAGTTCCTGTTCTTNAGAGAGAGAGAGAGCTCACCTTCTTTAATTTGAATGTTGCCTGTTTGCTGCCTACTGTGGTATCAGACACATTGAGTGTGCCAAGTTTTTCTTCAAGCTTTAAACGATCTTCAAGAGTTTTCCTGCAGAGAAAAACTAACATTAGTCCCCATTTTTGCAATCTTTTTACTATAATAAAAGTTTTTAATGCAGTCAGAAGTAATCCCAGTTTCTCTGAAACCCTGAAATGTCTTAAGTCTAAAAAAACAAACATTCAGGAAACAGAAAAGAAAGACAAATTCAAATCATTCCCTCCAGATATTGCTTTCAGTAGAAACACTTTTAGAATTTATGTGAAGTTCATTGTTTTTGCTGCTAAAAAAGTAACGTGACTCTAGTTGAGAAAGAAACCACACCTTCCTATTGCTACAGTTTTCTACAAAATGTCAGAAAAAGTTGGGGATATTAAATTGCACAAATAAAAGAAGTAAGGCTTGATACATTTAGTCTTCTTGAAATCTTAAAATTTCTGAATTGGAAACACTTTTGAGGGCAGGAAGTAAGCTTGACTATACATCAGAATTAATTAATCACCAACTGAATCTCTTCGCTGCTTAATCCAAATACAAATGACTGTTCAGACACTGTGCCCACACAGTCTAAGTAGTTTTCTGAATAAAAGAATAATATAAACTGGTGAATGTGATAAAGACAGGCCCAGGACCCAGAGAGGAGCTCCACAGAAACACACGCCTTCAAGCATAGTGCTCATCTCTGAGTTTCTGTAGGCAAGCTGGTGTAGAGCCTCTCCCTCAGGCACCAAACTCCAGCATTTCTGCGGAGAAGGAGGAAGGTGGTGTAGCCAAAACTGTTTTCAGCTCTCTTCCACTGGCAGTTAATGCCCTGCAAAAGCAAGACAACACGTATGTGCCCCACTTGCCCCAGGTTGTGAGCTGGTATTGAATATCACAGTGGCTGAGTTCAGTTAAGTTGGGCTGTAAACTGGAACAGCTGAGGAGTGGAAAAACACCTTGCCCCCACATCGCCTCCAGCTCAGGGGGGAGGCAGGCAGGCAGGCAGGGACAGTGCTGGCTTCAGCCAGCCTCCCTAAAGGCACCTGTGAGTCCTAACATGGCTCATCCTTCTCCTACAATGTAGGTCCTCCGAGTAAGGAGCACCCTCTGACACTATGACATGGCTTGCATGATCAAACTCGCACTGCATGTGCTCAGAAAACATTCTTCTAACTGTAAACAAAATTAGTTTCTGCAATTTGAGATGCTATTAGTGCCTCATTAGCTCTATCTGAAGAGGGCCAAGAGACATTTTTTGTACAAGTTTTAAAGTGGAAAATAAATCATCATAAAAATAGAGATGATTAGCAGCCACCAAAGTCAATGGCATTTACTGCATACGAAGAACTCATGGCTGTGCCTATGCATGAAGTCTCTGAAGTCCACTGAATTTTGGTTAATGAGCCATCTTATGTAACAAAGACTTTTCAGATTAACAATGAAAAATTACTGTGAAGAATTACTTTATTTCTCATGACTGGGTACTTTGTATTTTTTTCTGTAGTATATTTTTCATTGAGTACATGTAAAAACTTGTTCCATCTGTGCGAATCAGAAAGACAAGCTAAGCCTTAGAGCTAACTGTGGCAGAAGATCAGTCACCAACATTGTGGTGGGATTTCTACATTCAAGTGAAGTCCCATTTTTCTCCCCTTTGAAAGTGAACTGGAGAAATATGGCTACTACCCAGCAATTATTTAGCATGACTGCCTAGACACTGCTTCAGTCAGGAGAAAAAATGAGTAGATACTAGCAACATGCTGTGGTGTACTTTTTTCAGTAAGTTTCATCTTACTGAAAAAATATAGGTATGGCTCTATTTATCTGAAAATGTGCAGATCTCAAGTGATAGTGAATTGTACATACTGATACACAAACACAGCAGCTGGGTTGTTTGTTTTGGTTGGCGGTTTTTCTTATATCTTTCTCAACAAATTAATTCAAGGGATAATTTAACAGTGTTATGAGAAGTGAAGTTCCTTGCAATAATGTAAAAAACAAACAAAAAATTACCCATGCACTTTTTTTCCTCATTATAAACAGAACAGTTTTTCCAGACTTTTCCTGCTGTGAAACAGGAATACCTCTTTAGCAATACCTAGGAATGTCAACTATGCTTTTGTTGGCTTTCTTGGCCACCTCTGGCAATACATACATTGACTGTAATACTTTTTATAAAATATGACTACTATAGTTTTTAATTTGGACATGCTTAAACTTCAGTAACATACTCTTTAAAGGGACATCAAGTAAATCAAAAGAACTCTTAGCACACAGATAAAAATCCTTTCTTTTAATGGTTTCCTTTCAAGTTACTAGTAGGCAACTTACAGGGAAACAAAGCAAGGATTTGCAGGCTTCTTGTGCAAGCGTAAGAGTGCAAAAAGGGAAAATTAAACGTAGATGGATTTGAGACAAGGTGTTTTATAGAACCATGAGTAAATTCTGCAGCTTTCCTGCACAGAGAAATGCGCAGACTGTTGGTCTAGGAAAAAATTTATAGTACGCACCACTGCTTTAGAAGTTGGGCTTGGAGCCGTGCTGAGTCAGGAACATGTCAAAAGAAACACCCAGTTTTATATAAGTCATAAACTGTTTCCTCAGGTAGAACATTATATGATTAGAGAAAAAAAGAACATCTAGCCATTAAATGCATAGTGAAGGTATTAAGGTACTTAATTATATTGGTCACAGACCATCATTCCGTAACTTGGATATATCAAATCAAAGACAAACATGCCAGCCTCACCAGATTGTACATGCCACTACAGTCTTTCCAGTTTTCAGTATGCTACTTGAATTAATTAGTTTTATGCTGACTACTTATCACTGAAAAGGGCCAGCACAAAACATATCCATTTTCTTCATAAAATTCTAATATGTAAAAATGCTTATTAACCAAACAAGTTAGCTCACAACACAGGCTAAATCATTATGATTACAAACTCGTATCAGATATGCATTATATGAAACAGGTATCAGCTGCTGATTTTAAAATTTCTTCTAAGAATTTGAGGAACATCAAACTCCATACTGAGAACAATGCTTGGATGAACACAAAGGGGATCAGTGAGTAGAGAGCTAATTGTTTAGACAAAGATAAAAACACTCTATGTAAGTCAATTCAGTGACAGCAACTCAGAAAACAAAGGAAATGATGCTACCACATCCATTTTTTTGGTCATCCTATTCTGTCTTCAAATTCCTCTCCTTTTTTATTTACATTTTACATTACATCCCACCTGTGCACCTACCACAGAGGGTATCTATCAGCAGCGAATCTTAAGACAGACTCTCCTTTCTTTAAAACCAGTCTTTTAAAACATTCTTTTGATGGTTTATGTCATCACAGATATTCCTTCATCTACTGGACAGGTCTGTGATATCTGCTTTTGTTTTTTGTCTGCTGAATAAATTATTCTTCTCCCTTAAATGCAAATGAAAGAATTTACTTTGTCCTGTGTCCCACTGCATTATTTTTTCCTAAATGTTTCTCTTCCTTATACTTGTCTTGGCTTATTTAATTGAATTTCCATACCCTTTTTCACATTTAAGCTTTCCATCTTATTAACAAAATTAAATCTTTATGCTTCAAATTGAGTGTCCTTGAGAATTTGCTTTAGAGCTTAGCAGCTGAATTTGTGCAAAAGAACAATATGTGAGCAGGCTGCAGCCATACAGCTTTTTAATGAAATATTTTACTGGCACTGAGAATACCGTGCCATTTGACCAGTGTCTCAGGCACCTTCCAAGTTTCAGTTAATCTGACTATGAACCTAATTACAATGTAAAAATTTAAAAAAAAAAAAAAAAATTAACCTAGAATACTTTGTCAGAGTGTCCAGAGTGGATTTTCTCCTGACAAAGAAGAAAAACTGACAAAATTAAAAACTTGCTTCATCTTCTGGAATAAAAAAAAGGAGAAAAATAATCAGAAGAAAGTTAACTGAAAAATCTAAGGAAGTTAAAAGTCCAGAATAAGAAAAAGAACAATAAAATTCAATAAAATTCAATAAAAAGAACACAGAAAAATCCCCGTGTGAAATTACCTGCTGATAAAAAACAGCTACAGAAAACATGAGAATCAGCTCCGCAGAACTGTTATAAATCCCAATTTATAAAATACTACTATTCCTACTTAAAAGAGGTCTTACAGGTACAACACGGAAATCATAAACTATCTGACTACCATAGGAGCACTGTCTTGCTAATATTTAAAAATCCATTTTACATCATAATTCTAGTTAAAAGGCTGAATTTTTATCGAATGTTTCTTTATGTGTCTCCAGAAAATTTCCATCATAAAACATCTAGGTAGTTGAGTAGTCATTAGTGACATAAAGAAACAGCCCCATTATATATATTATTCACTTTCTTTTCTTTGACGGGGGCATGTCATTCTAAGTAAAAACAAACAAAATGTTTACTATGAGATCCATCTAGCTCAACAACCCATTTCCAACATTAGTCAAAATTCTGCTCTGCACCCACTGTGCTGCAGGAGCTTTGAAAATAATGTCTTGAAAGGTTTTAATGAGTGTCTGCCTTAAACAATAAAAGGCTATTAAATCTCATCTTCTGAAGGGAACTCACCTCTGAAAAAAACACATCAATGAGATCTGCAAGCACTGAGCACCTCAAAGCCAAGTCCTTTAACTTAATGTGCTCTTTCTTTAGTTTGACATGCTTACCCATGTACCCATTAATTTCAGATGATCATCAATTTATGGAAATGAAAAAACCAAACCAAAAAAGCTACACTAAACAAACACCCTCCCACCCTGGTATTTTGTATCGCAAAAAGAAAAAACAGAAATACTAAGTCCTGGCCTTATAAGGAGAGTGTAGATTTTGACAATTTCCAGATGCCATAAAAATACCCGGACAAAACAATTTTTCTTTTACCATGTTGACCCAACTTGATCCTACTCCCAAAACAGTGAGTGTTCACATAGCATTCTACATTGTTTTAGATGGTCAGATGAAAAACAATCACTCTGTTAACCTCATACTGACACTGGCAGAGAAATATAACCAGTCTCACAAGACATCACTGTTATCTGTGAGAACAGCACCTCACCAACACTGGGTAATGGATTCCCCAATCTGACTCAAAATATTATTTTCTTACTCATCTCATTTGTGTTGTGTCTCTGTGCTACTTTAAATAGTGTATTTGTTTATCCATAAAACAAAGCTTTCAACGACCATGTCACTTTAAGTTATATCCTTGGATCACCAGATGTGGCTTTACTAGCAAGTGCTTCCAAGCCCAAACATCACTGCCCTGCATTGTAGGGAAATACTTGAGAATCATCCACCCCCAGCTATTAAAATAGGAGCATTAGTCTTACTTCATTAATTTTTGTTTTTTGGCAGAGTCTTTGAAGCTTCTGAATTCCTCTCCTTCTTTAATCTCAAAAAACTGAGGTTTCAGTAATGTTTGCTGATCCTCCTTGAGCCTTTCCTGCCGCTTTAGTTTTTCCTCTTGGCGTAAAAGCTTGCGCTGTTTCCTGACCTCTTCAACCCAGCCTTTTTCATCATCTGAACTCTCAGAACTTTCTGCATCACTTGCTTTTCCTTCTGGTTCTTCCTCCTCTTCCTGCAGACAAAAATAGTATAAAATAAGAAATCATCAACTAATTTTCTTTTCAAACCATTCCTGTGATTAGAGTACGTGACAGCTTTTACACAGATACAGCC
Organism: Pardalotus punctatus; assembly: GCA_013400915.1. NCBI lineage: Eukaryota > Metazoa > Chordata > Aves > Passeriformes > Pardalotidae > Pardalotus > Pardalotus punctatus. The sequence goes on along the minus strand of VZTX01021819.1, from coordinate 204,834 downwards.
GAAGAGAACCACAATTTTTAAACAAAAGCAGGAACAGCAAATGAAGCTGAAGATATATTATGAAGTTGTTACCATTTACATATTTTATGTTTTTCAAACCTGTATTTGAGCAGAAACAATATTATTCACATCTAAAAACTAGATTAAAATTATAAATTACACTTAATTATTGTAGCTGATAAGACATTCTTGCATTGCATTCATCCTTCTTGGGTGAAAAGTCTGAATGCTTGAAATAGAGGAAAAAAAAGACTGTGGAGTTTTCTTAATCCACATGGAAAATATTTTACCTGTCCTTGTGCTTCCAGTTCTTCTAACATCTTTAGCTTCCTCTTTCTTTTCTCACTTATTTTAGAAACAAGTGGATTAAGTAGCCTAAATTCTTCACTCTGCTCATCCACCTGGAAATCTGGATTTTCAAACATGACCTTAAAACGATCATCTTTGAGAAGGCTGGGCAGATTCTGGAAAAGAAGCAAAGCATGAACAAGTTAAACAATTCTGAAACAGACATTAACAAAATAAGTAACACTTTTTTTTTTAATTAAACGAAATTAATAACCAGCATATGAAATGCCAGTTGCTTTATCCTTCCAGGTCAAATAAAAATCAAGATTTATGCTTATTGTACTTTCACAAAAATTGTTCTAAGCTACCTGTAAGCAAGAGCTTTTTTAATGCACAGTACAGACACTTTAAATACACAATTACTAATATTTTCAAATAAATGTTTCTCATACATTCAGCCAGCTAGTCTGGAGACATGTTGCTATCTACTGACTAATCAGCAGTAGCTCCAAGGCAAATATACTGCCTGATGGGGATGATTCTACAACATGTAAAACAAATTATAAGGGTACATGTCTTTATGCAATGCTACTATTATTTTACTGTAAATACTTAAGAGGAAGTGTTGTTATACATAACACTTTTTCTTCACTACTTTCACATACAGAATGGAAAAGGCAGTTTTATTCATGTCAAAGTAAAATGAACTCAGTGTGAATTATGCTACTGGTGAATTCAGAACAGCTCAAGCTACTAATTCACCTTATGAGAAGACCAATAATTGTAATTTTAATATCATTGCGTACATAGCTTTTTATTATAAAATGCTAATTTTTTAACTTTGCTCAACTTATACCAGCATATTAATTCCACCACAGCATTAGGTTTTCTTGTTACTTAAGAAAAGGAGGGTGGAACTAAGGAAATAGAAAACAACAAGAGTAAATTTCAAACATTGTAACTGTGACTTTCACTCACAGCCAATAATTAAATCCCAAAGCCTAAAATGCATTGCTTGTCATAGGACTCTAATGCTGTTTCAGGAAAATAACCCGAACATGCATTTTTATATACACTGTATTTAGTCTCCTTAATAACACAATCTGTATGTACTCCAACACAGATCTGTCCCCATCTACGGAACTCTCATTTTCATTGTACCATTTGCTTCAGTCTGCATTTACATTTCATCATCACCTACTTTTTAGTAATTCACACTTCCTACTAACCTTAACACACAAGACTTCATTATTTATCATATGCAGCTAATGTCTGCTTTTCATGAATATTATATTCCTGTGAGAATGAGCACCTATGAAGTGCTACCTGTAAAAAGCCTCCCCTCCAAACAGATATTAAACATTTACCCATTTCTTCAATTAAAACTTATCTTAGGAGAGAAATGGATTATTTTTATCATCCAGAAGAACTCCTGTTGCGTAAGAGAAGACCGTTTTGGCTATCCTATAAAATACGTTTAACTGTATACACAAAAAAAGGCAATTGTGTCTTAAATTTTATAGATTATATCTATCCTGTCATGGTCACCACCAAAATACCAACAACAAATGCAAACAACAGGTCTTGTTTGAATAGCTGTGGTATTGAGGCTGTATTAACCAGCTTTTGGAGTCCTACAAAACCTGTGTCACCTCCACAGTGAGTATTTAATCATTTTTAGCTTCAAGTTACTATATGGTCTTTTTTGTGCTGCAGCTACAGTCAAATCCATCTTAAAGCAACCTACCAGAATACGTTATTTATAAGAAACAGAAACAATGGTATTTTGAATCTGTTCAGCCAAACAGCAACGACAAAAAAAATGAATCCTGTAAGCATTGATAGTTCTGTGCTCCCAATTAGAGAAGTTGCCAAAGCAAGAGCTCACCTTTTGTTTCCTTTTTCTACTAATCTGTTGCTCTTCTCCTTCTTCTTCAATCAGTTTGAGTGCAAGTTCTTTATTAACTTTTGGAAGTTTCTAAAAAGAGGTAAAGCAATTAATCAATAAATTAGCCTTTTACACGTACAACCTACATGATTTACATGCTTATAACTATTGCAGAAAAGCTCCCTGACTGGTTCCAGTATCTCTAGGTACTAGTAAAGCAACAGCACTTAAGAGAAGATATAACAACTTGTGTATTATTTTTATCTTCTAATGCATCAGCTTTAGAACTTGAAAAGCAACTCTCTCCTTTTATGTTGAACAAATCCAATCTAGAAAACTGCTAGTTACAAACACAATTTTCATGTATCTCTTTCCAGAGTATCATGTTTCAATGGCTTAAGTAACTTAATGACAGAAGTACAAATTGCAAAGTTTTATCAGTGAATTATCTGCTCAAGTGGCAAACGAGATGAGAGCTGCTCTTCTAGTTTGGTATCAGCCTTTCAAAATTGCATGCATGGGAATTTTGTTTCCATTCAAGCAGTTCTATAAATTACTTTGTGTGTCCAATGATAAACAGAATCAAATCCTAAGTCACTACATCTCTAAGATACACTTAGGAATATATTACTCTTCACGGATAGTTTTCCCCAGAGTATACTATTTGTTGATAGAATTTACCTTCAATTGAACTCTCTGTGCACGTGTTTCTTCTATCTTCTGCCTTATTTTCTCTCTTCTGTATTCCTCATAGGCAAAGGGGTTGGCCATCATTTTTGCCTTTGAAAAAGCAGGAGGGAGTAAAAGAAAATACCATTAATATAGAACACAGTCCATTAGCTGAATGGAAAAAAACTCCAGCCAAAACAAAAAAAAAACACAAAAAGAGAAAGGAAACCCCAACACACATATTTATTGTTAAGAATAAAAACTGACAAGATTCAGCCTTATTTACCTTATGATAAAGTCTTATGTCCATGAAGAAGCCATGCATATATGCTCTGAGCAATGACGATCCAATGAGATGCGCAAGGCCTGGGAAAAAAGTTACAAAAATTTTCAAAGGGCTTTCATATTCAAAGAACTTCTATTCCAAGCTAGCCAGTTCATTTCCCTGACTAAGACAAACAAGCACAGCCAACACAACACATCAGTCTAACAGTCACAATCACGACATCAAGACTAAGTAAAACTGGAAATAAAAATCATGTCCCCATGCACTATGTTCTATAGATATTCACAAAAAATTCCAGAGGACTTTTTGGAAGTCCATAGGTGTTTGACAATCCCTTTTTCAGTGTGATATAGAGATGTTCTTAATTAAAGAGTTCTGCCTTGAGTCAAACCCAACTCTCACAGTCAGAGGTAATTAAAGTCAACTGGAGCAAAACACTGCAATCAAACCATGTAACAGATAGAAAAAGGACTGCCTTAGGAGAAGCTTGCTTACCTTCTCTGCTATATAATTTTCAGTATTCCAATTTCTTGAAACTATTAGCCCTAGAATGATTTGTATTTTCTGAAAATTACTACATTCAAATAGGGTAGCCTTTGGCTGCAAGTTCCAAATTCTACTTGAGCACCTCAAAAATACTTTGAAAACTAAACCAACTTCTCTTCCTGTGCCTTCCATGTAGCATAGGAAAGCACACAAAACAGATTCCCATACATATTGTATCAGCAAATATCAATCACTTTCTTGGGATAAAAATCTGAGAAACTCAAGTGCCTAGGGTTGCACTGGTCAGGAACCAAAGAACTTAGAGCCATCAGTCTGGAACATTAATAACCAAGAAAACTAGAGGAAACTACTGTCAATGAATTTCTAACAGTCTTCATACATCACATTGGAGTTAAAAAACTTAGATGTGTAAATGTTCAAAAACTGAACAAAGAAGTTAGCCAAAGAGCATATACAACCGTTTTACCTAAATTTTCAAGGTCTTTTCTGGTAACAAATTTGTAATCATCATAAACTGTGCTCTCTGGATTCTCTTCCAGTTCTTCAGTCAAGTTGTCCAAGAAGGAACACCATTTTGGGGCAGGTCCTAAAACCTGTGGATATTATGGAAAGTTATAATATTGCATTTTCTTACAGAAAAAGCCTACAGTTAGGCCCTTGGCTACTGTAATGCTGTAATGGAACAACAAATTAATCCCACTACAGACCTCAAGAGCCGCAGTTAGAGAACACAATGAAACCTATTGCTTGCATTACCAATAAAGAGTACTATAGATTATGTAAGTGTTATTTTAATTTAGGTCACTTGAGACCAGCCAGTCTGGAGGTTTCAAGTTTAACTGTTTCAAGTGGGCTCAGTCTGATTAATTTATTAAAAGCTTAGAGCCAAACATTATAGATGAAATTACAAACTAATGGCACTAGATAGCAGCTAATTTGTGAAGTGCTGCTGGATCTTGAACTCATTAGGTTCATTATACAATCATGTTAAATCCTACTCTGCCCTATTTATTTTAATTAAAACACCACAGGGATATTTCACACATTTTATTCAAGGATAAACCCAGACCATATCAACAGATGATGAGAAATATTAAAAATGTATTTCCACGATGAGGCAAAGGATTTGTTTGCACAATATTAGGCAGCACTATCAATGTATTTTCCCATATAAGCTTCCTTCAATTTCCCAAGTTAAAAATCTGCTCCCTTTACTTTTCCCTCCTGTTGTTCTGATTGAAATTCCTCTCCATCTTGACTCGTGCAGCCACACTTAGTTGTTCCAGCACTCTTATTTTAGTAGGTGAGTTAGCTGCATGGAAAAATCTTACACTACATTTCTCTCCCTACAGTAAATCAGCTGACATTTTAGAATGTTAAGTGGCCAGCTAAATCCTGTAGTGGGACCTTTAATGAGGTATCTGATTTGTTTGCTAAAAATTCACATAAAAAACTCTACAGTCAACATGACCATGGGAATGCTTGTGACACAACAATATTTAAAGATCCTATTCAATTGTGGAAACAACTAGAAGTGATTTTATTTATTTAAAACATATATAGCTTGATTCAACATGATTGTGTGATAACAGTATGACATAAGGTTAATTTAAAAGGTGTGCTTCTACTAATTCAAAAGTCTTCTTTTGAAGACAACTACACAAAAAAACCCCTGTAAAATTGTGTTCTAGACCATAACATTCTACTCATATTGTATCCTGTAACACTCCAGAGAATAGTATTTTATTCTAGCCCACTATTGTCTCTGTATTAAATATTATTTATCTTCCTAAGATTTCAGCCCTAGCTGAGAACCATTACATGCCAAACAAAAGAGAGCACTTTTTTAACCATGCTGCATATTTCATTCCAGTTACCATGAGCTTCCAAGGAAATACCCAAGATGTCACTAACAAGAAATACTGTACCTACTTAATTAACCAAAATCCCCATGTCTGCTCCAAGAGTAAATGACATAATAACATACAGACTGATTTCTTGCCAACATTCCAGAAGCTTCTGTCTCCATCTTGTCTCCATCCAGATTTTAATTTTTTAATTTATTTCCCCTAAACCCACTTATTTAAATGCCAAGTTTTATATTAAAAAGAAAGCAGCCTATATCTATTAAATGTCTTCATGCCACTTAAGAAATCAGTTATCTGTGCTTCATTACCAGACCAAAGCATGAGTGCTGCAGAAGAACCTTAAGTTTAACTATAATTTTGTTTTAGATGAAGCAGCTCACCCTTATTAAAAAAAAAAACCCAAGCTGCTTACCAACTAAACAAAACTTCTCTTGTAATAAAATTTAAGGACAGCATTCTCTACTGAGATTATTAGAAATTAGAGAATCCTTGACTCACATCCATTCCCATGAAATAAAAAGTTCCCCTTCATTTTACCTTGCTGACACATCATGTGAAGACCTCTATCACTCCAATAAACTTTTTCATCACTTCCACATCTATGACACTATCTGCCTAAGCCCTACAAAGCACAAAGAACCCAGGCCACTACAACCATTTAGAGCAATCCCCAAAGAGCATCTTGACTGGGATAAATCTTTGAACAAGTTACTAAAGCAAAAGTTTCACAAATAAGGGAAAATTACTTATATACTCCTCAGCTGTAGCTCCACTCACTGTTCCAAGTATTCCTATACTCAAAACCTGATACTGAGAGTTAAAACCTTTCATGGGGCGTATTATGTGCCATGAAGCACATAAAGCCAAAAACTTGATTATTCATTATAATCTGTGGAGCGAGTTGGATGATCAGATCATAGAAAACAAAGTGGGGGAAATGAGATAATTAACGGAAAAAAGCGGTGGCAGAATACCAGGAAAAAATAGAAAGTCCAACCATTATTCAAATTTTACATGTAAACTGACAGAAAGGAAAACCCTACAGAGATGTCTGTGTATATTTTATTACCTTATTTCCCCCTTATTTCCCCCTCTCCCACCCACTGAAACCACTTGCCTGCCTATTCTAGGACACCTTCTGTTTTGTGTATTAAAATGAAACATTTTTTAAAGCTTAGGAAGAAATTTAAAAACAGAAAAGACAAACAATATCAGCCACGATGATAAAAACATAAACAATAAATGCCCTTATTTTGCAACAGTAACCCTTCATAGAACTTAACTACAATTGCATTTTTAACTGCAGAATTTAATGCTCCACTGTCAAGCAACAGCCATCCCAGAATGATGCTAAAAGCACTCCAGAACAGCAGGCTCCAAGGTTCCACCATTCCTGTGTCCAGGTACAAAAGCAAAAATTGAGAGGGTTGGTCTGCACTGGGACTCCAGGGACAAGGCAGGATAAGTGAAACTGGCCTGTCTTACCCCAGTTAATGAGTTTCCATACAGTGGGCACAGAGCAACACAAGTGGGACCCCTTGGAGCTGCTGTCATCAGCACCGGCAGCACCTCAGCCTGGCCTGCAGACCCTGCTAAAGCCAGCACAACAAAACAAAGCTATGGAGTTTGTGTAGGTCAACTAATACACTTGCCAATTTGGATCGGAAAGGTACAAATCCACCATACCTAACAGAGAAAAATGCACTGAAATTCACAGCAAGAGTAAGAAAATATTATGAGGGAGGTAATTACACGTGACTTAAGTGACAGATCTCATTTTTACAATATTTATGATAAACCAAATAGATTCCTCTGCAAGTTTTAGGAAAGTTGCACTCAGATGGGAAAATCATTATTAAATGAGTGCACATCTACACTCAGCTTTCATCCAAATTCTTTTCAGGACAGGAAAACAGACATGAGCACCAACAGTGATCGAACCAATATTTTTTGCTGCTCATTATTTTTCTGCTTCATGTAGGATCACCACTTCTTGAAACAATTTCTGCCAAATACTGCTAAAAGTCAAGAACATTGTTTTGAAAATGTTTTTGCCCATCAACAGAGGAGCGTCACCCACCAGCAGGGGCCCAGCTGGCAGCAAGTGGTGGGGTACTCTGCTCCCCTCCCAGCGCCTTCCTCCTTCACCGAGTGGAAACAGCACCCATGAGGTGACCAAAGCACAGCTGCCCCACAGTGTCCCACCACCCCATTGCAAGACAGAGTGACAGACGGGTCACACCAGTCCCCTCCTCCCCACAGCAAAACTTACCACTACAACACACCAGTGATGCAGACACCTCACCACTGCCTTTCATCTTATTCTGAGCCACGGGAAGTAAAAATGTGGACTTAATAATTATTAGTACTGTGCCACTTAATCTTAAATTTTTCTTAGACACATTAGAATAGTTCTTAACTTCAGACATAGAAAACACAAAATATAATGAGTGGTCTAGCATGCAACTGAGCAAAAACAAGTCCAAGACCAAACTGTCCAAGAAATAAAAGAGAAAAATGTTCACAGAAAAATATTTTTTAAATATTGTAAAATAACTTCAAAAATCACAGTTCTTTGTATTCTATTCCATAAGACGCTTGACTTCGTAGTCTTGTGACACCACAAGTCTTACACAGTACAGCAATGTTCCTATGGCCATGTCCAATTCCTGAGCACTTCTGTAGAAAGTATCATCCTGTCATTGGTCTGTAATTCTCCTAAAATTATTGAATCCTAGGACAGCATAGGTATTATTCCCAGTCCATAAGAGATGTTCCTTAGCTTCAGTCTGGAACACAAGACAGCACTTGTACACTTTTAAACTCCACTCAACAGTTTGACAGCCAGCTCTGAAGAGCCCTTAGAATCACAGAAAAACTGCCCTAATCCTAACTAGTATTAAACATGCTCAACAACTTAAAAGAAGTCCAGGATATGTAGAAGCTTCCATAGTCAGATGTCAAGAGTTTTAAATTAAACTACTTTGAATGCACATCCAGACAAGTATTGTTAAGTATCTGTTTGAAGGTTTCTGAGACCAGTTCTAGAGGAGTGACTGAACAGCTGCTCTCTTCTTCTCAGGGAAGAAAAACAGGTTCCAAAATCTATTTTTCAAGATGTTAAAACACTAAGTTCCTGGAAGATTTCATACAAGACAGTGATAAACTCTTTAGCAGTAAACAAGATGTCAGAATATAATAAGATTCAACCAGCAAAAACCCCTCCCAATCATCACTGATGTATTTTAGCAATCAAAAATAGGCAAAATGTTCACTGACAGAATTAATCAGATTTGAAATTCATTCACTAGAATTTGGAAAATTTAGACTGTCTGAATACCCTCTAGAACACTACCTTAATGTATGTGGACATCATTCAACCACACAGTTCCAGAGGCTTTGGAAAACAGAAGCATTATCTGCTGTGGCTGCATGAGACAGCAACACACAGATTCCCAGAAACTTCAGTTTCACAAAAATTAGTTCTCTAAGACCATATCACGCCACACCATAGTGATACAGTTAGTAAAAAAAAACCAATGAAAATATATCCTATCACTGTTCTTTTGTATTTTAGAAATAAAACCTTCTGTCAACTGTGTTGTGGTACATTCTATGCATTTTTACTAAGACCATTACTAAATAGCAAAAATGTACTAAAACATTCTCTCCCATATTATTTGAAAAATGGTGATTACAACAAAAATAGCATAATTTTAAGGTCTTCAACAGATCTCTAGGTACAGTGTAATGCGTAAAATTATTAATGAGTTGGTGAAGACATTTTGTACAACTCCAGTATAAGTGAATACAAACTGTAGCAAGGACTGTGAAAGGCAGCAAGGAGGATTTCTGAAATAGTAATGCTTGCACAAGAATAAATACATCACAGAGACACTGTAAACTAGAGCTGAGCTAAGCATCACAGGAATGTGACTCTTAACAGCCTTTTAAGTGGAGAAAATGGGGAACAACTAACAACTAATTTTCAGATTAAATCTGAAATATTCAAGGAAAATATTGTATAATCTATTGCTTGTGGTAAGATAGGACCTGACCTCACAATCCAAGAAGGCTCCTCCATTTCTCTGTTCCCATTAAAAAACAAAACCAAAAATGAAACTTAATTAAAGCACTTCAACAGAGATTGTTTTCTAGACTATAATTTCTTGAAATTAAATATATATCTGACTCAATGATTTCACATACATATTTACCTATAGGAGACAAAAATAATTCTTTGGAGAAGACAAATAATAACAATAAAATCTTAATTTTGTTTATTTTTTAAAGAAATGGCACAATATAAAGCATTTAAAACCTTTAACAGGATATATTTGCTGCAGAAAGGAAATGCATATTCTCAGCTTCAATCACACCATTTAACAGGAGGAAAAGATTACAGAAGGTCTAATGAGGGAGGTTTAAAAAATTGCGATCCCCAGGGTGTGGGCAGTGATTGAAATGTGCAATTGCATTTTAAACATAATTAGCTCCCTAACTGTATAGCCAAGTTTAATTAATGCAATTACATGAAATATTAATTATTTTTCATTTTAAGAGTATTGTTTCCAATGTTTTGTTCTCTAATTTTAAGAATTAGACAGATCTCAATATGTGATAACTTTGAAAAGTTTCCATCTAGATGCATTGAGAAGTCAAGAGAAGAAAGAACGCCTTGTTGCGCCTTGTTAACATTAAATCAATTGCAATTGGTAATTCTAAAAACCCAGATGGATTATTTCTGGCTTGGAGATGTGGAAAGATGCAGCTCTCTATTCTTGTTACTATGCTTTTGGCCTTCAATCGTAGCCAGCCCAAGAGATCAGCTCATATTAGGAAGGAGCCTTGGGATCACATTATCTTGTTATGTTTCTATCTACTACGTTTCCATATACAGCGTTTCCCTTAGCAACCAACGTGCTACAAACAATTTGTCATTTTGAACTCTGCCATGCTTTTGTAATCTTTCTTCCTATGAATGCTCTACAATCAACTCCAATTATGCCCTATTAATCTCATAATTCTATCTAACAGACTGAATAAATTCTTTGATTCCCTAAATGAAATTGGTTTGGGGAATAAACTCCAAACAAATCTCCCATATATTCTTCATAATTTCATGCTTTCATTCACCCTACATCATATGGTGTAGATTTCATGCTTTTAAAAACATCAACTAGCTCACTGGAGTACAGACATGACCAAGAGAGACTGAATAGCACATTCTTCCTTTTTAGCATGCTACCGACAACAGCACTACAGTTGGTTTTAAGCCCACACACTCATAAATTTCACTGAACTATACAATGAATTGGCTCTTTCTCTCATCATACCTCCAGCACATCCAGACTTTTTTGGCAGATTCATTAATCAGAGAGGTTGAATAGTTGGTTCTCCCACCTTTCACTGTGCTATGGAAGCTGCCAAATCATCTATTTGGAGGTTTTACTCCTTAGCACGTTAAAGGAAACATTGCCTTTAAGATCTTCCCAGTGTTAAACAAAAACTGGTGCAGGAACTTGCACGCATCTTCTCGGAATGAGATACTAAATCTTTCTGCTCTGGTAGTTATCAGATAGTAAGTACATATTTTTCTAATTCTAAGCAGTTTGGCTTTATAGTGGTGGTTTGTTTTGGTTTTTTTTTAAATCTCATATCCTCTGGTCTGACAAGTACTACAGTCAGTTAATCAGTCACAGGTCTGCTCTCACTGTGAGTGCTCTTGGTGACGCCACCATTTTTCAAGGAGACAATGGTCCAGTTGTTCATAACGTTGGGAAAAAATGCCCTCAAGCAAATAAAGTTACTCCTTAAAACTGTAAATAAGATTACCAGAATAGCTCTTTTCCTCATAAGACAGGACAAAAAAGGGACACTTCTCAAGTCAGCTGTGACTTACTAGCCACGGCATATAAGGATGCTGATGCTTTCACCACTGTCCCCATCATGTTCTGGCATATATAAAACAAACACTGCATCAGTATTGCTATGGGTCTTTTATTTATCAGACTCTCTACATGTTTTAAATATTGAGACCATGTTAAGTCAGAAAGATAACATTGAAACGTGAAGTACAAGAATACACTACTTTCACATGAAGTCAACTAATCAAAGGAAGCTGAAAAGGTAAGAAGAGAGTGGCTTCTCAAAGCCTGTTACAACCATGATGTGCTTCAAGCACCTTCCCAAAAATATCAGCTGCAAAATTCAGAAGTTACTAAAAGTCTGTCCTTATTCTAATACAGCAGCTTCTGTAGCATACCGGCTGTAAAAACAGAAGTAACTAGGAAAATTGCCTTAATACTGTGCTATAAATTCAGCTGAGACTCATTTCACAGGTTTTATTTACCTATGGCCATCTGCTGATTGTCTTTCTTCATCCATGGGGGAAAAAAAAAAAAAGGTGCAGATCAGGTATGATCAGCTGATCTAATGCCTTGCTGACAATACATCAGGAACCACATTTTACTTTGGCCATCCACGCTTTCCATTCCCTACCACATCTGACTAAGTGCTCTCACCAATTCCTTTGCATAGGTTCTGGTACTCATTAGAACCTTCATGAAGTCAATTTACTGTTCAGTGACTCAGTGTCACTGAACCAGCACAATCTCCCTCACAAACGACACCACCTTCATGGTTTACATGGTCTAACAAAAAACTCCACCCTATCATGATACATCAGAAAGAACACATTCCTCACAAAGTTTTTCCCTTGCATTTACAGATGTGACTGCAGGGGAGGCAGACAAGGCAATGGCAAGTGAGAAACTTTGTAACTGTCTTGGTCTTTCTTTTAAATGAGGAAAGAACTTCTACACAGCTTTTACCTGCTCCAACATGTCCAGAAATCCGTTTCTCAAAACATAATGGCATTTCTTGCAATACTAAGGGCATGGGCCATCAATGGACAAAACTTCCACTACTAACAGAGATAAGAATAATACATGCATTGATTTTACTATATAATGCAATAGCCTCTGATGGCTAAAATAAAAACGGCTAGAAAAACCAAAAATAAGCTAGAAATGCAAAGTCCCAGCACATCCCCTTCTCGATTTCTCTTAATGGGACAGGATAATTCCTCAACTGTCACACTGTGTAAATATCTTTGCAGTCATTAAATCATACTGGAGGATGACCTGTATTTTAAGGAAATTTGAGGAATGCTACAGATGTAAAAGTAATGGCAAATGAAGCCCTTTGTCTACTTTACATAACTGACAAACTACTGGAAATCTAGGAATGTGTGAGTTTCTAATAACTCCCTACCATTGCAGCTTAATTGCTTTTTGCAAAAGTGGGAGGAAGACTTCTCTGTGAGTTTATGCAAGTGCTGCCAGACAACACAAAGGGAAAGAAAAGCAACTACCTTTTGGGAATGTGCAATTCCTCCAGACAGATAATGAAGATAAGCTCATCATAAACCAACTTCTTTGCAGAGCACAATGCTAAAGAAATTTTGTATAACTTCGGAAATAATTTTAAGTAGGAAACATCTGCTAAATAAACATTCAAAAGTTTTCATATATGTGACAGTTTTTTAATTTATTTCTAAGATTTTCTGTGATAGAAATCTTAGGTATTTATGACTATTTTATGCAGAAATAGTATGAGTTACAACTTGCAACACGTGGTTCAATACTGAATGCAGCACAAAAGACACCAATAGTTACCCTCTGCTTTCAAATATAATGAGATAAAGACTTAGTTGAAATTATCACATGGAGAAAATTCTCACGGGCTTTGTCTTTTCTGATCCAAAAGCTAAAACACTCTAGTTTTTATTACATGCTGACAGACATGTAACACAGTACAAAACTTCTTTTCAGCAATTACATATTTTTGTTATCTATGACTGCTTCTCTCTTCCCTGACTGAAGCTAGGCAATTGCATCTCTAAATATTCAGAAATCAAGTGAAGAACAAATGGCCCAAAGGAAAGAACAAGTGCAAGTTAAGAAATTAAAAGTATCTTTCAGATACTCAAGGCTTAAAAGAAGGGGAGTACACTCCCCCCTCAAAACCTGTTTCTTAAAACAGGAACTCAAGAACAGAAGGTCCATTACTACCAATTGCTTGAGAAACAGTCACAACACTAAAAACATGTTATTCTTCTATCAATCGTCAGAGCAATCACCTGGTATAATTCTATATAATTTCTGCTTTTAAGAGTTTTCTCCTGTGCTCTATAAAGGGTTTGGTGTAAACTATAAGGAAGTATGACTTTACAGTCAGTGTGCTGCTGTCCATTCAAAAAATATTGAAGAAGTGCTGCCTAACACTAACAGCCACAACAGCACAAAGCAGAGTTCATACACCTTCATAATCTAGACATAATGTCGAACTACTACATCATCAGCACCAAAAAACATCTAAAACAAGTTTTATAGTAGGATCAGAAATTGTTTCCTGATTTTCGCACATTGGTGTTTTCCTTCTATATATGTGTGATAAGTGGTACTGTGTCTCTCAGCCAGCACATGGGAAATGGAGGATATCCTTTGTTGGGAATAAGCCCAGTGTGTTATTTTTCAGTTTAAAAGTGTTTAGGTTAAAAGTAGGAAGCTCACATTTCTGCTTGTGAAGATAAACAACTTTTTTCCTATGCTTGTAAATACTGTGAGATAGGTAATGTATCATGAACCAGACTTTTTACCAGACTTTTTTCTTTTTTTTTTTTTTTTTTTTTTGTGTAAAGGATTATACTGCTCTGGATGGAAAACAATTTTAAATGATTGATATATCAAAACCCAGAATTAGTTTAAAGGCCAAAGATGCACTGAAGTATCTTTTTATTAATGGAAAGTTTCTTCTTTTAACACTTGGCAGCCCCAAAGCTCAACAGTAATACACTACTTCATAACAACCCTTCTTTCCAGTCATTTCACAGTTCTCAAAATGAACAAACTAAGATTAAGACCAACATTTTCCATTCTATGTCATAACCACCATTTTATTTTATAATATTTTTTTCCCCAGACTACAAAATGTTTTTCTATGTTATATATTGTTTCAGGACAGAAAAAATCTCTTAGCACAAGCCAGTTTCATGGCTGCTTTCCACTTTCCCAAAAACATGCTAGGGAATGGCTGCATTGAACAAGATGAACAACTGTCTTCTAAAAAACACAGCTTCATCTTATTTCTTCAAGGTGACATTTGATGCAGCACCGATGCAGAATGACCTAATACTGCCAATCAGAAAACATGAAAACATTCTAAAACAAATAAAAATCTTGCACTCTAGTGCTAATCTGTTATATTAGTGTCAAAATGCCAAACAAATGTAAAAAGAATTGCATCATTTGATTCATAGCTTTTATCACACAGAAGCCAAACATCTGTACAGAAGGTCTCACTGTAACTCTAACAGCACCCCCAAACTATTTGAATGACAGCTGAGTATACAGAGCACTGGCCCTAAAGGCATGAAGTAAAGGTGTGAACACGTAGGTTCATATTCCCACCATATAAAGACCCAAGAGAGGAAAAAAAAGCAAACAATCAGTAAATCCCAAATAGATGACAACCTAAGTCTTTGAGTGAGAAAACTGTTCTGAAAGGCTGTGACCATAAAGGTTAAGTGTGGAGAGCATAACACAGGAGAAAACTCCCACACCTTTCAAAGTGAAAAATGACAGACTGTAAAGATAGATGTCCGACGGTCATAACATCTTGTACAGAACAGAGAGAGTACTCTGTCACCAGACTGACAGAAAATACCTACGTATTTCAGATAGATCCATTTTCTGTCTGTGAGTGAACTGAGCACAACTCTGGTCAATTCAACCATTTAGAAGCACCTCATCGGGATGCCTATGATCAAACCAAAGCATGTTCATCTCTAATTTACATTCTAGAACTACTCCGAACAAGTATCAAGAAAGAAATAAATGGGATGAGCTAAGGTATTAAAAAACTGCTTTCACTTGTATTTCCTTCAGTACAAGTTCCTTCTACAGATTTGTTTCATCAAATATCCACAGCATTAAATGAAAACATGTGAGGTAATAGGACTGGTTGCCTTAAACCGCGATTATGTTATTTCAGGGTTAACCACTAAGGAAAAACTATTTTTTCTAAGGTTTTCTAAAACCCTTTTTTTCCTAAATCCAAGGAACAAAGTATTTAAGGATAAGCATTTATGAGGCATATTCAAAATAAAAAGATGCTGATAAACAGTAATTAAACCAGGCTAGAGAAGCATCTAAAAAAAAAAAAAAAAAAAGGGAAAACAAAATTAGTTAAAGAATGTATAAAAGGCAGTAAGTACCACCAATGGCTGGTTTAGCTAAAGAGCCACTCAATTTTACGAGGACAAAATTCACAGTATTTCTATCAATAAGGAGAGCCACATGTTCAAAGTAGGTATTGTATTAGAAACCAGAACCCTTATACTCTTGGAGAAACTGAATCATTGAGTAGGCAAGAAATACTTGCTCTTGAAACACTTCCAGTTTATAACTCCAACAGCCCTGAACTAGGAGAGTGCTAGGATATCAAATTATTTTCCAAAACCACCTGCAAAGAAGCCAGGGACGCTCCAGGATTTATTTTTTCTTAAAGTGCTTAATATCTTCACTACACCAAAAGTACATTGCTTCTAGCCTCAACAGGGAGTGTTCTGCCAAGACTGTAGGAAAAGTAAAAAAAAAAAAAAATCCAGAACACCGAATATTACATTCAATTAATTACACGCTTAATTGCTTTCTTCTTTTAACAGCCTAATGAATAGAGCAAGTTTCAGTTTCAGTATGTATGTGGAGCCCAAAGTTTCAAGTCCAATCAATGAGACAGGACTGATTTGCAACATCTGTGCTAAGATCAGACATGTTCGTGTAACCACAAATAAACACTCAGAGTAACACCTATGCCCTTTGCTCTCCACCCCAAGCACCCAGGAGCTGACATGTGGGGGGTTTTCTGTACAACCTGCAAAGAGAACGCTGGTTGTCACGGAACATGACAGCCTCAATTAAACTTAAAGAGAATCTGATTCATCTTAGATCCCAGGCCAGTGGACCACCATGTGTCAATGGAACTTCTGCCTCTCTTCACTTCTTTGGCCAGGACCTGGTTGCACTATTGACTCAACTTATGTTTCTGAGTCAGTAGTCTAAAAACTATCCCAAGGCACACACAACTTTCATTTCAACCTTTCCGAGGCATACATCAAAGTGATGTACCAGGAAGCCAGCTGGCAAGAAGCAGGTTCCAAATGTTTGCATAAACTGCAAGCTAGCTATTAAACTAGTGGCAAACAGCCCAATTCCAGTCAGAGGCACTTGCCCTCATTAAAGCTCAACAAAATAAAACAAAAACAAAGTCTCTAAGCTAAGCCACTCAAGATATTACCTATGTAACACAAACATTTCATTTCAAGGGTCAGACTCAATTTAGTTTTTGCTCACTCTGCACTGTGTACCCATATGAGGTATCTTGCCATTTAAAAGTAAACCCGCCTGTCCTTCCTAGAAAACCAAAAAATCACCTTGTATCTCCTCTACTTAGAGCTTTACACACACAAGAAAAGACTGCAGCGTTTTTTTTACGTTTTTATAAGAAATGCACAGTGTTCTCAGACATTCCTAGTCTCAACTGTCATACCTATCCTGATGAAACTTCTGCAGGAAAAGCTGATGCATGCCATTTCATTTACAGGCAGTATTATGATACCCACTGTCGAATCTTTTATAATCCTGGAGTTGTTCAAGAGACAGTAATTTTTTGGGTTTGAGATGGAAATTTAGCTTTGGCTTTAACAATAGAAGGAATGGGCACATGTACACAGATAATTCAGTCAGACATGAGCTCAGTCAGAGCACATTCCAAGCTGGCCGGACATGAGCCAGCACTAGTTCCCTAGTCATGTAGCTGTGTTAGCACAGCACTGTGCTCAACTAATAAACCCTGCTGAGAGGCTGGGTACATGGGGCTGGGCACAGTCCTGCACTGTCTGGCCAACTCCAATCAGGGACAGAGGGTGCTGGGTCTGTCTGCACCCATCCATGCACATACACACTCCTGCTCTGCAAGACTCCCACTGCTGTGGATTTTTTTTCCCCTCACATAGAGCACACCACCATACATTTGGGATTCTAAGTATCCATGGCAATTCCTTCTAGCTGTTCCAATGAGCATTTAAAACAAGAGACTAATGACTAGCACTACAGGGCAATGAGGGGTATGGGTAATGGAACAGATTTTATTTATGTAACTGTGTTTTACAGTTGGTAGCATTTCCCCCAGGCATTTATTCTGTTGTGGAATTCAACAAGACTTAAAACTCAGCTCCTGTCAACATCTCAAAGACAAAGGACACATTTTTAGTAGTATTTAAGTCTACCTTAAAGTAAACAAGCAAACAGAAAATTAAGTTACTCATTATAAAAAGTGTGAATCCTAGCTCTTAGAAAAAGACAGAAAATGACACCATGAAAAGAGATCAGGTAATAGAGTTCTTTAAAGTTTTGCTCCGAAGATCCATGTAACTAAACTTATCTTTGCCTGTGTAAGGAAATTAGTAAGCCTTCCAAGGATGGAAAAAACCCCATGTATTAATCATTTACTGACAGAGAAACCCAAGGACAGATGTGCAACTCTAAGCTCAAATAACTAGCCTGGAAGATCAAGGAATAAAACTGTAACGTGAACATGTTAATAACATTAAGTTATCCTTAATAAAAAATGCCCTGGAGCAGTTTAAGGCTGACACAAGTCCTCCATTTTATATTTTCTTCATTTAAAAGGTAGATTAAAAAATACCAACAAAATAGCCAACAAAAGCAGATTTAGTGAGCTACATACTTGATTTTTAGGAAATGCAGTAAAATACCCTTCAATTATACAACACTGTCTGTGCCAGCCCCTTCAGTCTTGCCTGTAAAAGGCAGACAGGGTAAAATAGTCAGACCAGAGCTGAGATTTCTGTCTCTATTTCAAAGTACCTTCTTCTACATTTAACTTCTCTATTGTCTAAAATAGGTACATGTTTTGAAATGAACTACAGAATGTCAACTCAAAAAGTCAGGACAGTACTTAAGGTATATTCAACAGCCTTCGAAGACAAAGCCATTGACACAAACTGGAGAAGTTTAGCCTGCTTGAAAAGCAAATTTAATCTGGGCAGTAGCCTTTGAAATAAATTTTAAATTTTCTTGTATACAACCATATTTCAAAAATAGAACTGATATTTGGATTTATACTTTAACATTCATCATTTGGGTCTATTTGTATACCCGTGTCACTGTGAATGTAAAACCCATAAAAAGGTATCATCCAAACAAGTTTAGGCCGACTCAGGTACCAAAAATCAGGGGATGGCAACAAACAAAGATGATTTAGGGCAAGATTTATGTTAATCTTCATTGGCATAGCCTGCATGCTGCAAAAATACTACAAAGTATTAGTCCGTATTTAAGTTTGCAATATTGTCTCTAGGTGTGATTTAAGATCTAATACAGAGTTCTTATATTTCTTAACTAAAAATTACTTGTCTGACTTCAGAAACACAAACTCAGTACTCAGAGAGGACTATGAGAGTAAGACTTTTGAGAGAGCAAAAAGCAGGTATTTTTCATTTTGATTTATAATACGTGCAAGAATACTCAAAATAATACTAGCTTGGACAAGTTCTAACAAACACTCATCATTGGTGATAATCAAGACAATGAAGTAACTTTTTGGCTAAGTTGGATGTGCACCTCTAATGTACTATAGCTGTCAAGTTCACGTATCATGCACACCTGCACAAAAAATAATCTCAGCGCACAACTTTCAGAGAGGAGCTGAACCTTACCTTTAGTGACAGAAGGAATGCTGTTTCCATATGGATTACTTAAATTGACTAACTAGTCCATTGCAGTTTTAAAAACTCATCAGATTTCAAAAATGTGTGAATGTGTCTTCCCTAATCCATTAATTAAAAAAGACGATAGATAAAAAATGCTTGGAGAGCTACTCTCTCAACTTTACAAAGGACGAGGTAAATGGAAAGAAAGTGTTCAGCTTCTAACAGCTAATATTTTGCCATAAATATATTTGTTGTCCCTCTCTGTTATCCAAAGCATGGAACAATGCCCATTAACAAAATGTGAATTGGTTAGAGCTGAATTACAGAAACAGGCAATTCACATCAGAAGAACAACCTCACATAACTCATGAATAAAATTTCACATTTCTTTAAATGCAAAAATCTAATGATGTAAGTAAATATATCAGACTACAGAATTGTTTAGACACACAAATACAACTTGTATATATTGTCTATTCCACAAAGAGATAGGTAAACTCATGAATCTCCCATCCTAAAAGTAATCAAGATCATACATAGTGGATATGGAAGCAGGGGATGACCAAAAATGAACTGAAAAAAAGTAAATATAAATTAAGTTAAAATCGATTAGCTAAATGAAGACTTTTTGGCTGATTTTACAAACAGCTAAATATATATTTCAATAATAATAAATTTCATAGTTTGTCCAAAATATGAATAAAATTAAGAAGTGCACATATTTCTAGAGTTTGGTCAGCTATTCTGCCTGCAAAATTTACATATGTATCCTACTATTTATGTTCTATCAGGCAAAAAAACCTCTAGAGAACACACTGCAAACCAAGAGTGAAATGCAGGTGTGATTTTCTGTACTATTCCCTGACACGAGAAGGCTTGACGTTAAGTCTCCCTAAAACCAATCTGCAGAGATAAAACATACAGTTAAACCTACAGTTAAGCCTTTCAAGTGGAAAGCTTATCCAGTGAAAAGCTGCAATAGAAGAAGGGCACTGAGCAGAAGCCACAGTCAAGAGCCATACCTAAAGTAGTCACACAATATCATTTCTTCGTCAGAACAGAGAATATTTACTGCTGTGACTATGTCACTGTATACCACATATTAAAGACTCTTATGAAATATTTCACAACAAAGCAAAGTTATTGTCTTGAAAAATACAGTCCCTATTTAGGAATTCTTTTTGATCAGCTATCAAAAAGACCTACTTTTTCCAGTAAAGCTCCACCTGAAGTTTCTACAGCCACTAATCAGTTTTCAAACTGGTAGCAAAAGGCAAATTACAGGCTGATTTTTAAGTAATTCAACACGTTACATTAATAAATTATGGTTAACCTAAATTTACTTTTCTGTGACAAGTCAGACAATGTAGACATGAATTTCAACTGAAATACCTGAATGTAACCAAACAATTGTGTCTTTAAAGAGCAATATCAACAACAACTTGTATTACTTACTGGTATATAATAGATATTCATTTTAGGGGCTTCATTGGCAGTCATTAGCATTCCTAAAAAGAGATTTAAAAGTATTGATCACAAGAGGATAATACTATCAAAAAAAAAAAAAAGCTCATAAAGTACATATTCTTGGCTTTCAATGGAACATCAATCAAGACCTGTAATAAATTGTTGCATCAAATACCATGGAAAGAGAGGTGTGATACCAGCATAAGTAACAAAGCTTAATTTCCTACATATTCATTCCCTTTTGTCCTCTGTCTTAATTGTTCAGCACTACTTTAAGCAACATTAAGCCCTGACAACTGCAGGCTGCCATTTTTCATAACAAATGTAAACAGTTCATCCCTTAATACCATTTAGAACAAATCCAGTTAGTATTGCAGTTAAATCCTACCTTGGACATTAAACTGCATTATTAATGCATTGGTATTAATACACATGGGTTTTTTGTTTTATTTTTAAACACACCTATAGCCTAAACCAAGCCATAAATCTTAACATGGTTTACACCTTCATTCATATTTCATCTGAGGAAATCAACATAACAGCAGCTTCTCAATCCAAAATGAGATATAGGATACTAGGGCTTCAAAAGGAGCAATATTAGTGCTATTAGTTAACAAGGGCAGATGTAGAATTTGAAATATCTATGATTATACCCACAA
The DNA here is from genome assembly GCA_013400915.1 of Pardalotus punctatus. Taxonomy (NCBI): domain Eukaryota; kingdom Metazoa; phylum Chordata; class Aves; order Passeriformes; family Pardalotidae; genus Pardalotus; species Pardalotus punctatus. Next base: position 183,404 of record VZTX01021819.1, on the reverse strand, counting down.
AACACCATGAATAAGGAGTTTAAATACTCTGAATATTAAAAAAAGTACTGTAGGAATACAAAAATTTGTGGAAAATCTCCTACAGCCACAAGATTTCATATAAGTTCAAAGTGAGAAACGCTCTCAATTTCCTTCTACATTAAAGTATAATAAGAACATTTGGCACATATTTTTATGTTTATCTTGATTCTGTCTTTCCAATGTAGTTGATCATCAGATAATACAAGAGACTGATTATGAAGAGGAAAAGTGCCATCAAATTAGATAACATTCTCATCTGAAAGAACTGTAGTATGCCACTGAGACTATGAATAATTGGGTCAATTACTACACACCTAGAGGGCAGAAATATAATTTACACCCAACTAGAGGAATGCAATCAACATGGGTGGAGTAATCCTTCCTACCTAATCCTTTTATTATAAATACACAATGCAGCTGGACTTACAATGTCAGAAAAAAGGGGGCTTACTTTCCCAGCAAAGCAAGATATTTGTGAAAGCTTAGTCAGCAAACAGGCTAAAATCTGAGCCTGGAAAGGTTTGCAGGCAATTTAAGGAAAAAGCAAGAATTTATAGTATATACATGAATACACACACACACACAGTACTCCAGTATAGTATATAGGTGATGTGCTGCCCTAACAGCATGCTCACTACTATTTCATGAGACAAAGCATTTTTCCATTGACTGAGTATGAATCACTAGAAATAAAGACAGAAATTAATTCCGCAGGTGCTTCAAAGATGATAGTAAAAGAAAATGTCCTCTTTGAGAGTCTTCCACCAATAATTAAAGGAGGGCAAAACCAGACTCCACAACAGTACATGGGTGTATACTACAAGGGAAATAGAAGAATGAAAGAGAATTAACTCCGTGAAAGAAGTTTATTCCATGCATTTTTATTGCTTCAGCTTGTTCGTTTTAACAATTTTTACGGGAAGAGAGACCACACCCTAACAAACTACGTAACAGCCTAGTGTGATTACTTTAGAAGGGAAACAAATTAGAGCCTTTTTTCAGAAGTTTTAGTAAGACCCTATTTGGAAAATGGTCTGCAATACAGTATCATTACTGTAAAAGAATGAAAATGGCAGTATGAAATGATAGCATGTGGGAGAAGCAGTTTTAGAAAATGCCAATTTTTAACTTTTTTTTTTAATACAATAATTGAAACAAATGAGACACAGATTTCTATACCTTGAAGATGCTGTGAAGTTTCATTTATATTCTACAACTTAAAAATTTACTAAAGGCTACTTAGTAAGTGGTAAACCTCTTTTCCCCTAGCCCTATTCTGTTCATGTGCAATCCAAGGAAGATATTCGTAACTATTGAGAGATCCACTACAGTTTGTCATCATGTAGTTTTGGTCAAAGATATGAGGGTTTGCTTCTCAGGAAAGGTAGTAATACTGAAGCTGGTTGGTAAAATACTTTAATTAAAAATGCCTAACTACAACAAAACTACCACCATAATAAACCAGTTCACACTATACTGATCTAGAGTTTACCATAACTGAGAGAATTATAGAATCATGGAACAGTTTGATTTGGAAGGGACCTTTAAAGGTCTTCTAGTCCAACAAACCCCACAAGCTTGGGACATCTTCAACTAGATCAGGTTGCTCAGAGCCCTGTCCTTGAATGTTTCCAGGGATGGGGCATCCACCTCTCTGGGCAACCCGTGCCAGTGTTTCACCACCCCCATCATAAAGAATCTCTCCCTTATATTTAGTCTAAATCTGTCCTCTATGAGTTTAAAAGCATTTGTCCTATTGTAACAGGCCCTGCTAAAAACTGTCCCCATCTTTCTTGTAAGCCCCTTTTGAATACTGAAAGGCCAAAATAAAAGTCTCCCCAGAGCTTCCTCTTCGTCAGAAAAGAACAGCTTCTCCAGACTGAACAATGCCAACTCTTTCAGCCCATCTTCTTCACAGGAGAGGTGCTGCAATCCTCTTTTTGTGGCCTCCTCTGCACCAGCTCCAACAGGTCCATGTCCTTCCTGTGCTGAGGAGTGCAGAGCTGGATGCAGCACTGAAGGTGGGGGTCTCACCACAGTGGAGCAGAGGGGCATAATCCCCTCTCTCTGCTGGCCACAATGTTTGGATGCAGCCCAGGACACGTTTGGCTCTCTGGGCTGCAAGGGCACATGGCTGGGTCATGTCCAGCCTCTCACCCACCAGCACCCCCAGGTCCTTCTCAGCAGGACTGCTCTCATTCCCTTCATCCCCCAGCCTGGACTGATACCAGGGTTTGCCACAACCCAGGGGGAGAATGTTAAACTCGGTCTTGTTAAAATGTATGAGATTCCCATGGGCTCAACTATCAAGCTTGTCCAGGTACCCCTGGATGACATCCCATCCTTTGGTTGGGTGTACTCTGCCAATTTGCTGTGGGTACACTCAATCCCACTGTCTGTGTCATTAATGAAGAGATTAAATAACACTTGTCCCAATATGGAGCCCTAAGGGACGCCACCTGTAACTGACTTCCATTTGGACATCGAGCTGTTGACCGCTACACCTTCTGGATGAGACTATCCAACCACTTCCTCATCCCTTGAACAATCCACCAATCAAATCCATATCTCTCCAGTAAGGGCGAGACTGGGGTTTTGCCTTTCTGAGAAGCAGTGGCACATGAAGTGTTAAAAAACAAGCTAGGCAAAGATCTCCTGGGTTTCCTGTGCCCTGCATCCAGCAGTGTTCTGAGAATGCTGGGGCACCAGTAAGATCACTGAGCCAAACCCATACTGAGACTGAAATCATGTTATATTTCCAACTTTCCACAACTGCAAGCCCATCTTACTGAAAGTATTTCCTTATTTTCAGTCATAATTATTCCTCAAATTCTGAACAAGCAAAAGGTCATTCTAGCCATTTTAAATTCTGGTGCAACAGTATTTAAGACAAGCATGTGATGCAACACCTCTTGCCTTAAATCTCTCCATTTCCACTGCAATATGTTCTAGTTTTTGCCCCACTGTCTCCATATGACTATAAAATATAACCTAGTTTTCTTCCCACAACAGTTCTTATCAAAACCATCAACCTGTCCCCCTGCAGACAATAAGAAAAGCAAAACTGACTTAAGCAGGAGATGTGGGACACAGGACTGGACTGCACAATCTAGATCTCGACCACAGACCCGTGAAAAACAATGTCCAAGAGCAACATTAGGGAGATGTGTGCATTCAATTCTTTGTGCTACAAGATTCTTCCTGCAGAGTCTCATGAAAATCACTTCTGCAAGAGCACATGAGGCATATCCACGTACCACCGAGGCTACAGAGCGTCCACAGTTGAGTAATGCCCATCCTTGACATATTCCAACTTGATTGGACCTGAGCAACCTGATCAGACTTCAAAGCTAGATTTAACTTCAAGGTGGTCCTGCTTTGAGTAGGAAATACACAGCTCTCAGGGTACCTTCCAACCTAAATTACACTACAATTCTACACTGTCAAATAACTCTTTTCTGTTCCACTCCCTGTGGTGAGCTCTTCATCACTGATCCTGTGTGGATGTTAACTTGCTGTGGGGTTCTCTTTCGGATCAAAGCAATAAGCTCACAGGTGAAACCTGGGTGAAATGCTAAAGATAATTCACTCCAATGACCTCCCTCTGTAGCCACCACGGATGAGGGTTTATCCACCTCTATATTGCACAGTCTACCCTGTCACCATGCAGTAATTCTCAAATGCACCCAGATGAACATCAACCAAGGCACATGGCATGTACCCTGCTCCATAAGGTCAAAAATGCCCACCATTTCATCAGGGAAGGGTATTCAACTGCTTATCTTACAAAAAAAAAAGAAAAAAAAAAGAAAAAAACCTCCAACACATTCTTAACTGAAGTTGGCAGAAAAGACAAAGATAAGTTTTAACTTGCTAGAAATCTCAAACTCACTTATCTATAATCTTAAATTTGAGCTGCTAGTATGAATCAAAATCCAAGTTGCTCTGTCTTTACTGCTACCTCTCTCTAAACTTAGGGCAATAGCAGAATTTGCAACACAGACATTGTGTTTTTCAAGACGTTTACTCTATGCCATCCTAGTGGCCCTAACTTATTTCATCTTTTTCAGTGCTGTTTTCTAAAAAGGAAGCAGGTGTCACACTGTAGTTAAGAACTAAAGCAACTCAGATTAAGCAAGAAAATTAAGTCCAGTTGCAATCTGAAGTACAATCAAAGCACATACGCACATACAACCACCACTTTGCAAAATATTTTTACTCAAATTAAGTCCTGGAAACCCTGGTTAAAAGCGACCCTCAGTTTTGATCTCTAAATGTAACATTATGAGATGCAACAAATCTGAAAATCATAAAAACCATGCAAATTTGTACACTTAAAAACCTACACTTAAAAATGAAGTATTAAATCCAAGAGAGGGCACAATTTAAGTTCTGTATTTAAATCAAGGAAAGATCAAATCCTTGTAAATACTTGAAAAAAAATCTGTAAAGTTGCTGTAAAGAAATTTCTCCTACCTCTAGAAAGCAAGCTCTAACTCATCTGGGACTTAGTCAAGACAATAGGACAAAATTCCTATTCTTATGAAATGAGTCACTTCAGATATTTGAAAGAGTAAAAGAGGTCAATCACTCAATTAACAGCACAGCAGCTTCTAACTGCAAAGAGGCTCCAATGTAATACAGATGCAAAAGAAACAAAGACACTAACTGACAAATAACCCTTTACTCCTAGCTCTGCCATAAGGAGGAAAGTAGACCTTAATTGTATCACCTAAACAGAAAAGAAGACCACAGGTTGGGTTAACAAGCTTTTCCTTTTGGATTTACCAAGACATTAATATATTTAACATACCCGAATTTGGATACAAGCAGACATCATTTATATCATGTTCTGGCTCCATTGAAGTAAATATCTTTCCCTGAAATTGTAGGGAGAAAATAAATCATAAAGTACTCCAAACAATATAATTAAATTCAGTAAATCTAAATATTAATAATAGCTACTAGAGAAGCTAAGAAACATGATGGAATAAAGATGGAACCGATTTTGCAGAACAATAAAATGTTATTAAATATCTGAACATAACACAAGGAACTCAGTATTGTATTTTATCTCTGATTCAATCTCTTACCAGGAAGTGCAGCCTACTCGTTATTGAAGACACAGCAATGTAAAGTGGCACCTCTAATTTCTCATCTTACACTTCTGTGTTGAAAATATTTGCCAGATTTACTTTATTTTATGCAAAAGGGGGGGCTGAGGTCCATAAGTTCTTGGCACACTGTCAGTGTGACCCTCACTTTATTCAACTCTGAATGTGGTAGTTTTACATCACTTTACATTGCTAAGTATGATTAGCTGAAAAACATGGAGTAGAATTTGAATCTGGAGCTTGGTTCTTCCAGCCTGCTAATGTCTACATGAAATTAAATATATCTCAGCACTTTATTTATTGTTTATAAGCTCAGTATTAAAAAGGACTTTATATAAAATACAAGTAGTAAGAGCATCCAGTAATATCTAGTTTAGATCAGAATTGAAGTTATAAAGGTTACTTAAGAAAGAGGTAAAAGCAGGAAACAACATTCTCAAAATAATAAGAATTGGAACAAAGTCTGAAAAACCCAGACAAAATACAGGTGCTCTTGTAAGCCAACACACAAGACAGCCAGTAAAGGAAGAGTCTCTAACAACTGGACCACATAATCTGAAGCATGAGACTACATGCCTACACCTTTCTAAATGAGGGACAGGAACAAGGCAAATTTTGATCCTGTTCCTCTTTTTTTCTTTCCCTGCAGCAATCCCACCTACCTTTCTGGGCCCTTCCTTTCCCTCCCAGTTACATGCTGTTACCCCACCCACCTCTGGTCTCTCCCTGATGATTAAGAAAAGTCCTCCTCCACCCCGGCCTCAGCAGACAAAAGCCTGGTGCTCCCCACCCCAAGGCACGTCTCAGCATGGGGCTATTCTGGTATCAAAGCCATATGCTCTCCACCCGCAGTCTGCCTCTGCACTTGGTTCCCAGCCAGAGATAGTCAGGAACCAGCATCTGGGAGAGGTGGGGCCAGCTGGAACATACTCTAGGAAAGAGTCCAAAGCTATCTTTGCCTTCCAGTGGTGAGAAACCCTCCCTTTTCCCACCAGAGACACCTGACAAACATTACAGTGTTTCATTCTCAAGGAGGGCAATATACATACCTAGGAAAAGTGGGGAGAGGCCACTGCAGATGTTTTAAATAATAACCAATAACTTATTTACTCTTTCAAACAATAAAAATTAACTGCAGGGAAGCTTACAAAAAACTACTTGCAATCACAGAAAAAAAATAAAAGAGGCTGTTGAAAATTCATGCAGCAGCACAACAATACTGAAGTGACTGCCTGAAACAGAAAAAAAGGCCTCTACTACAACTCTCCAAGTTTCACTATAAAGTTAGGAAAGCATAGATGGAGCATGTTTTTCAGAAGGAACACAATGACTACAGATAGCCCCTCAAACCAAAACGAGTTACAACAGTACTACTATGAATCTACAGGGTAGCATATTTTGTTTCACCATAGATTCAAAGATTCATAGCAAGCTTCATTGACAGAAAGATAAGAAGGACAGCATGATATAATGAAAAAAGTGCTATGAAAATTAGAGAATTCAATTTCACTTAGAGGTGCAAAAGGCAAGGATAAAGACATTGCTTATTGCAACATAATCCAATACAGTCTAAGACACACTGTTATTTGGATCTATGCATAGTATCTGCTTCACTGTCCAAATAGGTTCCTGTGAAAGAAAGTAGCACCTGATTTACACAGGTGCAGATCTACCTTTGAAATTAACCCTACTTTGAGCAGGGAATTGGAATGAACGTGTTTTCTCTGATGAAAATATGTAATTTGATATATTCAAGAACACTGTGAGAAATATAAAAACTGAGGCAATGGCCGAGATACTACTTTTTATGTTTAAATCCTTCTACTGAAAGAAGCATCTGCCAGACATATACAAACAGCTAAAAACTCCTTAAGACTATATATGATAGTCTATCGAATAACTTTCCAGATTTAGTCAGACAGGACAAAATGCTATGTAAATTAAGAGATATTAAAACTTAACTTCCTACACTGAATTTCAGCTTTATTAATCAAGCAGCACAAAAAACCCCCAAAACAATAAACCAAAAAAAACCACCCCAACCTAAATAAAGTAAAAATTAAAAAATCTGAATGCAGCAAGATAAAACTACTTACTGTATCTTTGTTCCACATTTTTATGATTCGAGAATCTGCAGAGATAATTAAATCCAACTGGTGCTGAAACTGAACTGATTTAATAGGCAGGCCATAGTGGTGATCTTTGACTATTAATGGATTACTAGACCGGAGATCATATAACAGAACCTTGAAGAATAAGAGACAGATTAAATTTATAATATTGTAAGATGATGAGGAAGTCATGCCCATCAGATCTTCTCTAAATATTTAACTAAAGATTTTACTTAAATACATCAGCAGGATTTACATAAAAGGAGGAATTTTTAATTCTGAAAACAATCTATACTAAGTGAGCCCAGTTTATCCTAGCCATGCATTTTAACATCAGCGTGCTTCAATATAGAAAAATTAACAAATTTAAGACTTCACCACCTTTCTAAAGACTTTTCCATTTCTATTTTAAAATATGAACTATTTTTTTGTTTCAATACTCATAGTATTTCATAATTAACAATATTTCTCTTTCAGATTCTTCTGTTATTCTTACACAATTTAACTTTTCAGACTCCCTCCCAGATTCAGTGAATGTAACTTTCCCCCAGTGAAACATCACAGAATGTAATTTTTTATGTTAAGGAAAGTAGACAGTACAGGCCCTGTCTTCCAGAAACCTGCATTTGCGTCTCCAAAATTTCCTATGGTACTTCAGGAAGACCTTAAATCTTTCATACGTGAAGTGTGAATACCAGTAATTTTGGGGGAAAATTATCAGTTTATTTAATCAGAAGCACAATCTACAATAAAATTTGTCCGACTTGTACACTAACATGGGAAATATAATTCTTACACACACATCTGCTCTTGAACAAGCTACAGTTTTCTAAACCCTTGAAAATACTCATAAAGGCAGGAAACAATCCCCACATTTCACTTTACAGATATAACAGCAACAATAAACAAATTGAAATGATTCTTTGTATCAAGATAAGACAGCAAAAACAACAGCTGAAAGACAGTAACTTCTGTTTCTTTAGCCACCATCAAGATAATGGAGAAAAACTGCAAATTTGAAGTTATATAGTTTGTAGATTATGATGATTTTAAGTGGTACCTACAGAATTCTGAAGAGCACAACCATTTTACAAAATTAAATTGCAGTTTGACTATTATTACTTTATACATGTAATTTATTGTCTTATAAATACTTGCAGTAATAGATATATATTGCACTCAATGTATGACAGATTTGGATTGGGAATTGCAAGAACAGGATCTACTAAGAACTGTGGTAATGAAGTCAAATCTACCTGCCCAGTAGATGTTCCAACAGCCATATTCAAAGCCCCATCAAATTTCAGTGCTGAAATGGATGGTAAACCTTCTATCCTGCAAAGGACATTGCTTATAGTTAGGCCTTCTTTAAATAAAGCCTGCAAATAACTTTTTTTAATGTTAAAATGGCTAAGTTAATGATTGTAAAATAATTTACAGGTCTCACTCAGAAATACTACTTCAAAAAACTGCACTGTTCACATTCACAGCTTGTATTTGCATAGAAAAATAGCCAGTACCACTCAGATCAATGTCTAAGAGAACTTCTATGACTAAGAAAAGCCTTTATTCACACTAGCAATGACAGAGAAGAGAATGGGCAGGTCATTTTAAAGCAAAGTGGGATTTATTTCTAAAAGCAAAACTTCTGAAAAATCCAGAACAACACAGTTTGAAAAGGTAGCCTTTACTCACTCTGTGTCTGCTGTCACACTGCTTAAAGCACAGTCCAACAGCCCAACTCGATTTCTAGTTCTAGGATCCCAGCACTCCACTTTACCCTAAACAGTTTAGAAAACATGGTTCAAGCTTATGCAACAGATGCCTGGTATTCTGAAAATGTTTAAATAAAATTATGAATTATCTAATCTAATGAATATTTAACAGAATTTCCTAGGTTGACATGAGTTGTTCTAATGACACACAGGCTGCACACATTTCATTTCTATTTTTTTTTATGTGAGCTAAATAAAAATCACTAATTTTCTTAAGATTAATAGGGTACACATGCCAGCTAATTTCTACAGATGGCTACACTGCAAAACGAGATAACATTATTTTCTCTCCCATCTGCAAAATGGCAAGCATTCAGCAACGAAGTAACTCAGGTATTTTACCTGCATTACTCTAAAAAGTCATCTTTAACATATCTATATCTAACACAGCAAATGAGACCAATTTAATTAATTAGGTTCAGGATTTCTAATCCTCCTGCAAATTAATAAAAAAATGAAACAAACACTACTGCCATTTCATAAAAGGAATGCAAACATTTACCTCAGCTGTCCCCATAGCAAACAAGAAGTGTACAGGATTTATGTCACAGACATTACTCTCTCTACAACAGAAAAAGGAGCAAGTTTAATGACCTCAGAACAATTTAACACATGAACAACTAATAAGATTTCTGTAATCAAGTACACTATTGCTCAGCCTGGGAACACAGAAGTTGGAGGGAGAGACAGATGACCACATTAAAAACAGCTTCCTATACTTGAGGGGAGCATACTGATAATCTAGAGCCAGAGAGAGTGCTGATTATTTGAAACAGGTAAGTTCCCAACAGGATGTAAGGATAATATTTTCATGCTATAAGGATAATTAAGCACTGGAATGTGTTAGTCACAGAGGCTGGAAAATTTCCATCTTTGGAGTTTTCAAGACCCCCCTGAGAAAATTCATTTGAATTCCACATGACCATGCCCTGAGCAGGAGCCTGGGCTCTGAGGTTCTCTCCAGCTTGAACAACCCTGCACTCCTCTGCCCATATCCACCACCTACCACCCAAGCCCTGCCACATCACTCTGCTCCCCTGTACTCTTAAACAACTCAGTAGGACACGAAGAAATGGCCTCAGGGTGTGCTGGGTTCAGACCGGATACCAGGAAAAATTTCTTCGCTGAAGGGGTTGGCAAGCATTGGAACAGGCTGCCTAGGGAAGTGGTCCAATCATCATCCCTGGAGGTATTTAGAAGAGGTGCAGATGCGGCATTTGGGGACATGGTTTAGTGGTGGACTTGACAGTGTTGGGTTAATGTCTGGGCTTCATGGTCTTAGAGGTCTTTTCCAACCTAAATGATTTTCTGATTCTAATTATGTCAAAAGATCTTTATGATTACTTATGTTCTAAAGCCTACATCTCCAACATGTTCTGTCTGACCAATAGTTTCCTTTCTCTCACCAATGTATCCTGTTATTAATAGGGCACCCAAGAGCCCTGTATTTTGAAAACAATTCTTTCAAAGTACAAATATTTCTCTCTACACCACCTATCCCAGCATTTTCCAACTTCTCCCATTCAAAGCTCTCTACCTCTAATTCTCTAACGCATCCAACTCCCTCACCTCAAAAACTTCTCACAACTTCAGTCTCATCTCTCTAAGCAGATTTTACACTACACCCTTATCTCTCCCATTCAGGATTTCCCTTTTTTTTCTCCTGTTGCTCAGTTTTTTATTGTGCCTTTCCAAATACTCCTTCATCCATTAAGCTCTCCTGCCCACTAAACACCAGCTGCTGCCCACCAACTAGCCACTCTATCTAGTGAAGCCTGCTCTTCTCATCTGCCTCTCCCCACATGAAAAAAAGCTCAGTTCCTACTCTGGTAGGGTTTTCCAAAAAATCAAGACACACACTGGAGATACAAAAATTCACTTTGGGCTACTTCAAGAGCAGAAGGACAAAGACATGTCTGGGAAAGTACATACCCTGTGGGTAGATCTCTATATGATGGCTAAATTGAGTAATAATGGCAAAGTTTTAATGAAATGCTCTTAAGATCAAGTTATATAATACCTATTTAGTCCATATTAAGCAATTTTAAAACATCCACAAAGGAAAATTCAATTAAACATAAAAATGAGAAAAAAAATTACAGAACATAAAACGAAATGAGACTCAGACTCAGCATATGTTCCTTTTCAACTCTGCAAAGCATTTGGGCAGTGTTCAGAGACAGTACTGGTGGTGAGCATGCTAGGAGTCTGCCTCCACCTGCTGGAAAGAAGACAGAGGTCATGCATTACAAATAACTTACGAAGCTTCAGTTTGCAGGGAGTTCAGAAACCTTCCTTGTTCCAGATTTAGCCTGTACACTTCAGAACTACAGAAGAAAAACCCAAAATTACTCGTCTCTTACAAATACTGAAAAACACAGCTGTAAGTTCAGAGGCATTACAAAGGTTCTTATTCACAGCCTAATTTTGCCAAATACATGATTTTCAGAATTCACAATCTGCGTCAAGACAAACCTGTATTTCAGTGTTCAAAATGCAGAGAAAAACGTGCATGTTCACCATTCATTTATTATACTTCAATATCCTACCAATAACTATTCTTCCAGGGAAAAGATACATTAACTCATTTCTTAAGACCTTTTAATTTCCTGGTATTTAAATTACATCTTGAATTTCTACTTATTTTGTTTGAACCCTAAGGATCTTATTTTATTTTTAAAATATTAATTTTAAAATAAATTAAAGTGTGAGTGATTTAACTCAGCCTTTACAATTTAACTCGCCCTTTACAGCAATAAACAACCAACCAGGATAAAAAAAGTTATTTAGTTTTTCTTACTTAAATGCTAAGCACCTTTTAAACAGTATACTGACCTACAATTTTTAATATAAATTTGTAAATACATGATATACGTGGCTTATGAATCAAAGAAAAAAAGACTTAAAAACAGCCTAAGAAACTGAGTTAATTTCAATCTTCCCACATTTTCCACTCTTCACAGTCTCTGCTATTAATTTGGAAGGAACTGCCACTTCTTCCACTTTTTAACTTTCCCAGTATTTTACTGTTTATTTTATTATTGGAAAACAGTGCTAATATAACTGAAACAAAATATTCCACTTAATACCTTGCTCCTACAAAATACAGGTCACATGATGGATAGTGATAGGAGAAATCTCTACCAAATTTTGGTATTCTTGTCCTATAGTAATGGCCATGTTGTGAATGAAACTCCACAAATCTGCCACATTGCAAGAAGACAATCTGAAAATAAAATAGAAATCACTGAAACATACAGAAACAAAGACCCATCTCCCCCAAATTGTCCTACAGCACAAATTTCAGTGATTTTTTTTCAAGCTCACACAGGTTTATCACAGCTAATTTAAAGAATTTCTACTAAAATGATAGAATCAACTAGTGCTTCAACATTCTCACTAGCCACAGCAAAGAGTTTCATTAATATATATTATATGAATATTCACAGGAGTAAATGTAACACCCTGAAAGTGACTCTGCATTCAGAAGCACAATTATCTCATGTTCTGCAGCACCAAAATTAACATCTCTACTTCCTTCAAGACACTACAGTTAGTAATTTCTTCCAGGTACAAAGTTATGCAGACACCAGTATGTTCACATGTGCTAAGCACAGGAGCTACACATCTTGATGCACAGCAGTGCTCCAATAAATGACACTGATGATCTTTCTGTATTTTTGTTCTTTGCTGACTGAAAAAGAACATTGTTTCTTTCTGAAACTTAGACAAACATCTCAGTCCTGGAAAAGCCCACAAGGAGACATTACTAGGGGACTCCTGATGGAAAGTTAACATGGCACACATCCCACAGGAAGGGACTCCTCCCACTCCAGAGACAGTATCATCCCCATCACCTGCTGTACCTCAAACCACGGCCAGGCACCGTGCAAAGGAGGAACAGTTGGCCTGGCCCAAACTCATGCCATGAATGATAATCACAGCCAAACCTTTGAGTCTCGCCCCTATTTAGATTAGATTGGAAAAGTGCTAGTTTAGTTAAACCTGCGTAGTACACTCACCTTCTCAAAACAGTAGATAATGAAAGTCTAAAATTTTCTATCACTGAATTACACTGTCAGCACTGCAAATAAGGATCAGAAACTCAGGAAAACTGAGGTAGAAAAGTTACTTTAAATCTGTCATACTTATTTACAAATCTGTACATTCTTCCCTTAAGAGACATGGAGAAAATACTGTCCTGGGCTGGCACTTCATGCTTATTTATCATTAAGTCCCTCCTTACTTGTGTGCTTTTTCTGCTGTCAGAAACCCTAGTGCTCTGACTTTTATTCATGAACATATTCATCTTGGTCCAAGATTAAGCACACCATCATTTTTCAGAATTTTAACTACAGTTTCATACAATGTTATAGATACAGTTGCACAGCTAATGATATACAGGGATGTTCATATGCATCCCACTCTCTTCTTGGTGTGCCTAATGCCTTTATGCTTTTAACTGGGGGCTTCAAACAGAGTTCTTTACTTATCTGTTTGAAACAATGTCCAGATCAAATCTTTTCTCTACTGTCACTGCAGAAGAAGAAATGTTTGCATTTTCATGCAGTACAGAAGCTATATAAACTCTAAGAACACAAAATTAAACCATATTTAATTTAAAAATATCAGTATCATATGTTCTTAGTTCACTACCAGTAAGCCATCAGAAACCTCTTACAAGGAAGAGAAGATACATTTTACTTTCAATGAGAAAAGTGAATTTTCTTCTCACGTACTCTGCCTCCAAGTTTTTAACAGCTGCCAAAAGCATCCAAATATTCTGCTAATAATTGTCTTATCTTTAATAATTTTCCATTTAAATATAAATTTTTACAATATTGGACTTGAATATATTTGTGTCCTCTGTCATTAGTAGTGGATAAAACTCACTGTAAATTGTGTTTGTCTTTTCCTCTTACTAAATTAATTTTGGTCACTGCCAGAAAACTACAGCCTGAGGGTAGCAAAAGCATTGGCACCCATGAGTGGCAAAAATACTACGTGAAAATACAGGTCTCTGGCAAAAGGCTGTGGGAAAAAAGATACCACTCTCTCCCCAGTCTAAAACTTAGTCCAAGTCTCAGACTTTTAAGTCTAAAGGTTAGAAAGACAGAGAAATGTAACTGGCCTTATGAATCCTGATCTGTAGGAAAGACAGCAGGTGTTCCCACTGTGAAAATGCAAATAAGCCTCAAAGCAACCTCACAAGGGATGGACGGCAGGAACAGAACTGAAGAGACAATATTTTCCCTGTCTCCAAAAGGATGCTGAGAGGATCAAAAGGGGTACCAAGACTGACAAGGGAGTGAATATGGAGAGTACAAAAAAATATCCCTCTTCGCAGCAGCAATGGTAAAAATTTAAGATTTTTCTGGGCAGGTTTGACAGGAACGAAAAGTTCTTTATGACAAGGCAGTGCAGCATTGTAACAATTTATTCAGTAAATTTGTGGAACCACCACGCTTGCAAATTTTGACAGAATTGTTCAAGCATTAAAATGATATCTTAAGGTCCCATTCCAATCAATACTTCTATGATTCTAAGAATTTCAAGTGTAATTTCTCAAACATTGTTCCCTCTTTCTAACATGTCCACAACATTATGACAGCTACGAAGTTTGGTTTTCTTATTCTAACGATTTCTTAAGTATTAGTAAAATAAAATTGAAAACAAAGATTGTATGAAGTTGAAAATGTAGGGCTTCAGTCTGAAATACAGTACCAATTTCAGCTAAAAACACACACATTTTTCAGTTCATAAGCAGTCAGAAATAGATTCGGGAACACAGCATGTTCCTCAGTCTCCCAAATAACTATTTGGTATGTACAGCCAGAAACATTTTCCCACAGACAGACAAGTGGGAAGCTACTGTAAAGTATCAGTCATTACCTTCTGCTACTTGAATTCATGCACTTACTTGGAAGTCTCACAGGAAAAATGCAAAAAAGCTACAAGGCTAGATGATCATGTCTCTGATCAAATATCAGTATTTATTGAAACAAACCTGTACCTGAAATGGTAAGGTCTCTGCACAGAAAAAAGTGTACAATAAACACTCAGGTGATTCCTACAGGTACAGCACTTCATTTAAAAATAAGACTAAAAAAAAAAAAAGTTACCTCTCTCTCCACAATTTTTGCCTCATTCATATGCTCATGACCATCATGTCTACAACACTGACAAATTGGGTTGTTACCTCACCTATAGCTATCCCACATTTCAAAAGCAGTGTAGGTGTGTATCACTTGTCACAAGGGATTGTGACTAAATGTTAGCCCAGAAAGAACAGTTAACTCCATTTTTCACATTATTTCATATTTCACATTATTTTGCTTGTAGGATAGATCACTATTTGAAGTTTTTCCCTCCAACAAACAGAAGACTTTAAAAGTAGTAAAGAAAATTAAAGTACAAAGACACAAAGAAAACACACAAAATTTTTAAGGTACAAAAAATGTTTATCCTCTTTGCTGTTTTTAAAAAGACATTTTTGTTCCAAAAGTTGTGTTGATTGACTGCCTTTACTATATATGAAAATGCATTTTAATATACATACCAAACAATTTTTTCATTTATACACTGAAAACATTAAACATACCTTTGAGTAATCATCTGATAAAATCTCAAACGTAACCACTAGAGGAAAGAGCAAGAGAATTTTGAGTCAACTAAGCAAGCAAACTTATTTGCAAACATTGGCATAATCCTGAAAACACTTACACTCATGCTAATTTTTAGTCATGGGATTAGTCCCCACAAATGCCAATGCATAATGCAGGCATTAATCTTTAGTAAGATCTCTAATTATATAACTTCATCTGCAATATAGTAAGTAGTTTTCTAAAACCTTATAAACATATGAAGCATCCTGTAATCTTTTCATTATTCCTGTATACTTGGCACATTCCTCAACACAATGCTCAACTATATATTTTATTGGTGTGGAAAGGTCTAATCAAGTGGTTTTCAGAGACTGTGTGGTCCATGGAGCTTTGGTAATCTATCAAAGATAATAAAAAGTTACATGAGTTTGGACATGCATGTATAAACTTGCACATGCAGTACTTCCAAGCACTTCCACAAAAAAAGTTCTAAGGCTCAAAAAAAAAAAAAAAACACGAATGTGAAAGCTACTACTTATATGCTGAACACTAAGGTATTGAACTTTGCCTAGTTTTAAATGAGCTGAGTTGGGAACATTAGGGAGTAGCTGCTTCAGCTAAATTGGTTCTATTTAAATGAGGTAAGTCATTTAAAGTTACCTGAAGTGGCTCTATGCTATTCTTCAAATTAAACATACTTCTACAGTCTAGTAAGATGCCAGTTCAAAAAAATTTACTTTAAGCTCTAATTACCAGCAAGCATTTGTGAGTACATTGACTTCTACTCTTTTAAGGAGGGTTTCACTCTTGCCATACCTTCTTCACCCCAGCCACTCTGAAACCCTGCCTAACAGTGCTCCTTCACCCTACATGACTCCTTGTAGTCCTGAGGCAGAGAGCAAAGAAACACCCCCATGCTCTTATTACAGTTTTTGTTTTTCACATCATTTTCACACACATCAAAGTTAGACCAGTTCAGTTCTTCTGTAATGAATGTGCTCATTTCCTCATTGTTTTGGTCACCCCTGCATCCCAGTTTTCACTCATTGGTCTTCAAAAAAAAAAGAAAACCAAAACAACAACCCTCTCACCCTGCTCCCCCAGAGAAGGAGAAGAAGAAGGAAGAAAAAAAACAAAAAAAAACCAAAAAACAGGAAAAAAAAAAACCCTAAACAAACAAAATAACCCCATAATTCCCCAAATTTAGGCACCCTAAATACTCAGAGCTGTGGCAGTTCCTCCCCTGCTCTAACTGCAAGCCAATTCTCCCTTTCCCATTGTCTAGAGATTTTGTTTTCCTCACCACAGCTGTTCTCCCACCAAATTAGTAGCAAACAAAAGCTGTAATTAGGGCCTTGGCCATCCTACCATCTACCCCTAAGTAGCTTGTTTCCAGAAAACAAACAGAAAACCAAACCAGCAAACAAACAAACCAACACTCCCTCAGGAGATTCTCTTTACCCTGTAACTCACCTACTGAGCTTGGGCTTCAGAGAGAAAACAGAGCAACTACAGTGCATTCTCCTGCCTTACTGCTTCACAGAACAGGTAAGAAGGGAGATCTTGCCACCACCCTGCCACTGTGCCTTTGTAACATTCACCAAACAGAACACGGATTTCAGCCGCATTCACCCTCTGAGCGCCACACTTTCTGGCTCAGGGCAAATCTTACAACCCTCACACTGCTCCAAGTGAGGAAAGAACTTAAAAATCGGAATAAAAGGGGAAAACACAGAGATAAAGCCTATAGGGTTTTGCTCTAGATTCTTGTGTTCTCCTGAAGTGCACTCTGGAGCACAGGGAGCGGAATTTCTGTTCAAGTCCATCCTGAATTATGTATGAAAGACATCTTGTACTAACAGCCATAGCTTATACTGACCTTCAGAATCTAAGCATCTTTCAAATTTCTGGGATAACTGATAAGTATCAAAACAGCGGACCCTGGGCTTGTAAGTTCCTGAAAGAATAATTTGATGTTTAATTTAATTTTTTTATTTTACCAGAAAATAACATTAAAACATTTTTTAAAAAATATAAGCCTATAAGCCTTGTGATCTTCCCAAAGCCTCTGTGACTGGAAAAACATGCTTCTTAGTAACACAACCTTACAGCCTGGTTTCTGTAAGCACCCTGCTTGTATGCAGGTTCTCCTAAGTAACAGATATGTCATATAGAATTTAATAATAACTTCCAATAAATCTGAATGAATGACCAAGGCTACTCATGCTATTAACACATACTAAAATATTCATGTTTGGATCCCACTCTGATAGTTAGAAAATGCAGCATTATTCTCCATCTTATAAAACAATAGTCAAACAATGACGGGGTTTTTTTGAGAAATCATTTAAAGTAAATTTACATACATGTAATAAAAATAATTCAGAGCTTACTATTTAACTGTATTACAGACAGATTTATTTTTTATTTGTATCATAAACCCTGGCAGCAGGGGGGTTGGACTAGATGATTTTCAAAGGTCCCTTCCAAACCGTTCGATGATTCTAAGGATGTCTGTATTCTAAGCAGAAGTGTTCCACAGCACCACTACCAAGACAGCCACTCTATCATGTTTTAAGAGAAAGCAGAATGTTCAGTGCTATCTTTTAAAATGAATTCTTACCAATTCTACCTGAACTACTTTCTACCTGAATTAATAAGTCACTCTGCACTCAAGATTTTCTAGGACTTGGGTCTCTGTTAGAGAGACACTTTGTTAACTCACCAACTGCCATAATATACTGTCCATCTCTTGATACCTTAATCTTTGTGCTAACCGTGGGCATTTCAAAGTCTTGAATAAGTTCAATTCTTCTGCGGATATCTATAAAGAAAAAAAAAGTAGAGTTAGCACAATTCTATCAGTCAAAAAATCTCTAATGGTTTCCTAAGGAAGCATGTTGAGTTAACTGAGTAGAGAGAATATATTTTAAAGATATCTTAAATATAACTAAGTATATTATAAGCAGAATAACATATTTTGCTAACCTTGAGAAGCAGAGTAGCTCTATGCAAAATAAATTAGTACTCCAAGTTAACTACGCAACAAATTACTATGTAATGTAGTAGCAAATACTCATTACACACACAATTAAGGCCTTGTATAAGGTATTTCATCCCCTATTACCTCTATGCATTTTCTCTTGGTAAAGTTTCTTGAATAACACTTCCTATGATTCCAAATAGGTGTTTTTATTTTGTATAACAAGTTTAGGCTAAAATTATGTGGTCCTGCTCTCTAAGATTAGCACAGCATCACAGAAGGAGTTAATAGTCTGGCCTCAACATAAGCTATACACGGAATTCATCCATCATGTTTCTGTTATAATCCACAGCCCAGCCATTTAATGTCTGAAATTTAAAACACCACTGGTAATATTCTGTTCACGTGAAGCTATACAAGAAGTCAAAATAACTATCTGTAGTTTAATTCTGTAGTTTTTAAATTATGACCTAGGGATAACTTCTGTGTATCAATCAGTGAGGAGTCTCCTCTGGACCTGCACGCTGTGCGTATGGAGCAGCTGAGTATTGCTGAGCACTCTGCGAGGGGAAAACTCACCCACATCCTTCTTCTGTAAAGCTCTTTTCTTCCTGTCAGAGAGCCACTGCAAGCAAAGGTATACATCAGTCTTGAGCTCATTATTCATACAAGAACCCGAGGACCACTTAAAGTTTACCCAAGCACTTCAAGTATAAGACATTTAGGCCGCTAATTCTTTTTTTTTCCCTTGGTTATTTTACAATTTCCATTCCATTGAAAAGTTGAACCATTCCACACCAAAAAAACTTACACGGCCATGATGCTTACTGTTCTGTGGACCAGCACCCCTACAGTCAGAGGTTCACGCATTGAAACTGCATTTTCAGCTAAGAAACACTTAGAGCTGTTTCTCGGTAACGATCCCCAGCACAAGCGCACATGGACCGGGGCAGCTCAGCCCGGCCGGGCCGGGGCTCGGCCCCAGCGCCGGCACCGCGCGGCTCCAGCTCCCGCCGCGGGACCCGGGCCGGGCCGGGC
>VZTX01021819.1:120433-163601 GCA_013400915.1 Pardalotus punctatus | reverse complement strand
AGCGCGGCGCTGCCGGGAGCCGGGCTGTGGGCAGGCGGCCGGAGGCGCTGCGGCCGTGGGCGGGCACCGCCGGCGGCGCTCCGCAGGGCCCGTCCTGGGTCCGGACACAAAGAGCCCTGTCTGTCCGTCGGGAGTGGCCATCAGGCAGGCTGGGATGTCATTCTGGATGGTCCTCGTGTGAAATCGGGAGGGCAAGAGTTGTTCTGTCTGCCTTGTTGGAGGAGGTTAATTTTCTCGCCCCGTAGCAAACCGTGTCCATTATCCGTGGAAAACAGTGAATCCAGGATTTGGCTGATCAGAACCTTTACAGCAACCATACAAAGACACTTCTATCGCTTTGTAACATCGCTGTTGAAAAAAAGAAAACAAACCAACATCCAAAATCCAACCGTTCCTTTTTCAATTTACAAGACCAAAACCAAGGACTGAAATAATGTATATCCAGTCTATACACATCTTGAAGAAACAATGAAAATCGCAACTAAATTCTTAACAATGCATATCTCTGGCACAAGGTGCAAACTGAAGCTGTTTCAAATAGTTCTTGTGCATAGTTGTTCCGTGGCTGATGTATCACAACAGTGATGATACCAATATCATGACTGGAAAGAACTCTATTCTAGGTTCTATTAGAGGGTGTTAGAGTTGAGATTCCTGAGAGATGAGCACACCTAAATATAGGTGCCTGTAGGTTTAAGCTAGGTGTTTAAGCTCCCATTTCAGAGAGCTAAGGCTTTACTTGCTTAAATGCAGGTTGTCTAGTGGCATTTGCGATGCCATATGGTATCCAGGACACCTAGATGGGGCTGGCACAACACCTATGGAAAATCCATACCCTTCTGCAGCATAATCTGGAGGCCAGGCAGGATGTGCAGGGACATCTCTGGTGGCACTAGAAACTCAGGCAGCTGAATCTCATCCCTGATAAATGCAGTTAATTAAGCATGAGGAGTGTGGTGCAGCAGCCACTGGGTGTCTTCCATGGGGTGAGCTTGATCATGTTCCACAGTCTAATTAGAGCACCATGAGCTGTTAATAGACATTTAAAGCTGAATTGCTGAATTCACTTGTCCACTATTCAGGATATTATAAGGAATCCCAGACATTCGCAAGGGTTGGTTGATGTGACTTTGGATGTGCAGAAGGCCTGTGTTATCCTAGAACGGCAGCTTGAAGGCCCAACGAGATATTCCAGGGCATGTTAAGAGGCATTCAGCAGCATCAGAGGTCTGAACCTACAAAGAATTCCTGGAGGTGTAAAACACTGGAGATACCAGCTTTCCTGCTAGTGTCAATCTCATAATTGTCTAGGTAATTAATATTGGTTATCTGTTTGAGAAAGTTGTCTTGGGAAATACTTCAAGTAGGATAGTTCAGTACTCTTAATGATTGTTTGGAGGCAGTTTTGCTCCCTCAGTGTGGCATCTGAAGCAGTACTCATAAATACTGAGAGAGGCAAAGTCACAGAAAAGTCCATTGCTTTGATGGATCAAAGGGAGAAGAAAAACATGTGATGATCATAAGGGAATTAGACAGCTCTGAGATCACATGGCACCACATGCAGGGCCAGCCAGGGAAATGAGCTGTCAGAGCTGTGTTACCACCAGACTGCAGCGCGCTCCTTGTCCCACAGCATGTGCTGCCTGCTCCTTCCCCTCCACCTTCACCGCTGCCTCATCCAGCCTAAAAATGTGTAACAGGATAAGAAGATGAAAAAGTCACAGTTAACCCAGAAAACATGATAATGGAAAACATTCAACAGGACAATTCTTAGACATTAACATGATGTTTCCTTGGTAATTTTCTTTTAAAACAATTAATTAAGTAGCATAACATTTTTCACTTTAAAATTAGTAAAAAAGCCATATTAATGAAAAAGAAAAAAAAAGAAAAATGGCATTCCTGCTATAAAAATATTCAGGAATGAAGTAGTGTATATTGTAGAACCCAGAAACCAACCCTATGGCTTGGATTTTACCTTACTTATTATAACATCCATGTGTACAGAAAAAATCCCCAAAATCTAGTACCACTGCAGCAAGAAACTTTTCTCATCTGTTAACACTAGTTTCAATTTACACAATTCTAAATTTAAGGAGATTATGAGAATGAAACATTTCTAAAATTAATCATGCAAAGCATTTCCACAGCTTGAGACTGCAACAAGGATCCAGTGAAAACTGTACTTCATTTGAGATGGGAAAGAGCTACCTTATCTAGGTGATCAGGTCTATTGTACCTTGCAGACCTCTAATCTGCAGACAAATATATATGATGTCGATATTTGAACGTCAGTTATGCATGTTTTCATTATTAAAATGTATAGTCTAAAGAAACAAACAAAAAAGAAGGATTAGACAATAATCACTTCTATGAATGCCATGACCCACATCAATATGTTCATTTTTTACCATAACTGCTGGGAAACCTTTTGTTGTGCTCGTCAGGACACTATGATTGAAAATAATTAGAATCATAGCAGTTATGAGAACTGAATGTTTAATTAGCCCAGATGGAAAAAAAAAACCAAAACAAAAAAGCAAGCAAAAAGCCCCCACAAAATGGTTATTTCAGCTACAAATCTTCTCAGTGTCTTTTTCTGGAGTGCTTTCAGTAGAGATTCTCCTCCTCCACACATGTATTGCTTTTATATATATCACTAAAAATGTTAAAGAGAAGCAAAGATGAGCCCTTGACTATAAGACTCTATAAATTTAGACCCTATGACCTTGATGTACATATTAACTACCCAAAGCATGATTTATATAGCATCATTCAGGATGCCTTGCATCAGCTGCTTCTTCCTAGTGCTGAAGATATTCTTAAATATTTTCGGGGTCTTCATTTAAGGTTCTTGGAAGTGTCCAGAGCTCTGCTTCTGTGCATGACCAGACCTGCCTGGCCCCAGCATCTCAAACCCTCTCAGTTTACAACAGGTCATGTGGAAAACCAAGAGCATCCTTCTGTTTAATTTCTTGTGGGGGCTTAATTTATCTTTGTGACACAGACACATGAGTTAAAAAATGCACCATTTTTTGAAGAAAATCAGCCCCCAGTAGTAGCAGAGATTGGCTAAGTGCTGTATGACTGCACAGGAATTTGACCACTCCATTGGAAGATGAGAACTGGATCACCTGCTATGAGGGGGCTCGATTCCCTCTTGCAGAGATGCCTCTCAGAGGCAAGTACCAGGTGTTTAGACGCTTGCTTCCTTCAGAGCATATCTGGATTAGAAATGCCTGGAGAACATCGCTCCACACGACCTATGAAATACTCCCAATGTCTTAACCAAACTTAAGGCAATGTAAGACAAGCTCAAGATTTGGTAAGGACTAAAAGCCACAGCTACACATGAGGGAAGAAGCATCACCAGGAACGTAGGCATCACTATCTTGCAGATTCCTACACTGCATATTTGTTAAATAAAGCACCCAGGGAAGTGCTGGAAACAGACGTTTCCTAGAAGTTACTTAAATTATTCCAAAACCTTCAGACTTGCTAAAGTTGGTCAGTGTTTGATAAAAACAAATGGACTCTGCATTATTTGCGCCAGTTTAATAGACAGCAAAAAGATGCAAAGCTGCCGTAGTCAGAGCTGTGACAGAGCTTTTACGGCACCAAGCACAGCAGCCCCCCCTGCTCCGGGAGGGAGCCCTGACCCCTCGCACCCACCCGTGGTAACGGCGGCCGCCCCGCGCCCCGCTCCGCTCCGCCCCGACCCTGCCCGGCCGCCGCTCCGGGCACGTCCGCGCCNAGGGGCAGGTACGGCAGGGGCAGGGGGAGGGGTAGGAGAGGCAGCGGGCAATGCCCCGCGGGGCCCCGGCATTCCCCACAGCCGTGCTGGCAGCGCTCGGGCACGGCGGGGCCCGGCGCGGGTGCGGAGGGGCGAGTGCCACACCTGCCGTGTCCCGCGCACCTGAGAGCGAGGGCGTGTGGCGGGGATGCTCCGAGGGAGCCCTCGGGAAGGGACGGGGATTGCGGCGTGTGCCAGCTGCTCGCTCTCCTGCCCTCATCTCTTCGCTTCACACCACAGTAGTTGTCCCCCGCTCCGTTCTCGCCACTGTTGCATCTGTGTGGTTCTGCTGGTATCGTCTCTGTTACGTCCAGGACTTGCCTTCCTCCAGCTCCTTCCTATCGAGCCTGGGAAGAAAATACACAGGGGAGAGCAATATTCCGTCTTGCCAGTGGCATCTCTTGCAGCCTTTATGTTCAGCAGAGTTCTTGCTTTCACTTTTTCCTGCAAATGTCCAACAGTTTGAGAGAGAATATTTATCAAGCAGAAATGCTTTATTATGCTTTGGTGAAACCCCCAGACTCCCCAATAGACACTCAACTTCCAGCACAAGGCAAATGGAACAGGCTGGGAGGGAAAAGGGGAGGAGGAAGCTTCATTTCTTCATGCAGAAACTGGATGGAACAACCCTGAGAAGGAAGGAACAGCCACACTCTTTCCGTGACATTCTGGAGAAGGTCATGTTCTATTTCGACCTTAGAGACAGGACTGACTCACTCTCTTGGTGTGTCTGAAGAAAAAAATCAGTGATCTGTACTAACTCTTTTTGTTCTTAGGGAAGAACACATTTTGTGTGGTGCACTTTTAGCCACCTACCCGCTTTGAGTTTCTACAGTGACCAGGAGTGAAGGGATAATACTAGATCATGTCAGAGTTCTGGCTAATTTCTGCCCCAGGAGACAAAACAAATCTGCAGGCGTGGGAGAGAATGAACACTGTGACATCTAAATCCAACTTGTCCAGCAACAGTAAATTCCATGTTCCAGACTTAAAGGTAAGAGAGGAAGGGGTTTCTGTATGGGCAATACAGCAGCATAGCCAGGGCTAAAGACTTTTGGGGAAAATATGGCATTTATATTTTGGGATAATATGCAGAGAGTAGAAGGAGATTGTGACTGGGGCATCAATTGTATTCAGTCAACTGAAAATTGACCAGAGAGAAATATGCCATTGTGCTTAAAGCTGAGCTTCACATTGGAAGGGTACATGAGACATTAAATAACTGATCTATTGCATTCCATGTACAATTTGCTCCTGGTCATGAAAGGCATGCAGTATGGTACATCATGGATTGCTAATGCAAAGAGAGTAGATGACTATTCAGAGCCGTGGCAGCAAGACTGCTGACAGAGAAAACAGTGTTGCTTTTTTGTATGCGCACCTGAGATTGATATGATTTTTACCATCCATGGACCTTATTTTTACTATCTGTGGACCTTACCCCGCTGCTGGTGGTGTGAGTCTGCTTATGTTAAAGGAAGTAAAGCGTTTGGAGTATCTGAAGATGCCCATTCTCATTCTATTTGTTCTACATAAAATTTGTTTCTTCTCCTTTAGCTTGACCCTTCATAATGTTGAGCTGGCAACATTACAAGAAAAGGTTTGGCAATATGGTGCAATACCATGAATATGGGGTTATGGCTGTGACAGTCATTCAAAAAGCAGATATTGGTCAGAAGTGGCTTTATGAGAGATTTGCTTTGGTAATAGCAAAGAACTCAGACACCCCCTTTTGAATAAGTGCTCCTTCCCTGGGTTCTCTCAGAATATCTGACTTGCATGTCTGTGTGCATTATTTATCTGCATTTCTAGTCACTATTTTGTCAGGTTAAAGACTATTCTGTGCAGCTTGATGATAGAGGATGAAATAAAAACAGGAAGAAAAACACTGACACGTAATCTTGAGTCTACGCATACCTTTTTCCTCTATTGGAAAAGGCTTTGTATGCCCTAGTTCTTGGGTAAAGGAATTGCTACTATTTTCCACCAAGTAAATAAAGTTCTGCCAAACTGTTAAATTCACGTGTGCTGAGGACAAATCAGTATCCTTAAAGCTGTGCCAACAGAAGGCTTAGACAGAGTTGGGCATCTTTCACCTAATTCTCATCTTTTGCACAGGTGGGGACACTGGATGCTCTTGTTGGTCTGTCAGATGAGTTGGGAAAACTTGATAGCTTTGCTGAAAGGTAAAATAGATCTTATTTACCACCTACAAATGAGAAACAGACATTGTTTTTATGGGATGGTATGTCCTTGTGTTTACCTCAGTCTCACTGGGTTCAGCCTGGACTACAACTGGACTAAAGTGGACAGGCTTTGTTTAACCCTTGTTGATTGTCATGGAGTAATCACAAAGAAAGGGTAATTCCTTAAAATTTAGCTGAATTATGTCCATGGTAGTTTTGTCAGCACAGCAATCCATTCGAGTGTCAGTGCTAGGGAAGCTGTTTCTTAAAAAGAAACTACTTAAAAAGGTGGGTTGTGGAGAGGATTTTTGTTTTGTGTTTTTTGTTTTGGGGATTTTTTTAAAGGACATCCTACCACCCCATCCAGAAACTGGATGAAACAACATTTAGAGAATATGAAGCCCTCCCTGATCTCGTTTGGACAGAATATTTCTGTTGAGCCTTCTATCCCTTTTCAGCCTGATAGAGGAGTTCTAAGGATTATGTTCTTTTGAATAAAATCCAGACCTCTCCCTCTCAGGCTTTTAAACTCCTTAAAAACCAGAATATTGACTCACTTTGCATCAAACCTACTTAAGCAAAGACTCATATGATCTCCTTGCTGACAATTGCCAAGTTTGCATTTTGGGACAAAGTGACCTGGGTGTACAAAAGAATAATGTAGTACAGCAAGCTGAGAAAATGCCAGGTTTTAAGATACTTCCTGGCACAAGATAAACTTTGAGGCAATGAAAATATAAACTGCTAGGTTTTTCTGGTTTGTTCTATGTTTTGCTTTGACAGCTTACCTTACATGTAGTTTTGGTCACAGAGGTAGGTGTTAGCTCTGGGTCTTTTTGCCTTTTTTCTCCCAGTCCTGACTGATAAGGATTTTCTTGTCTAAATGTGCTCAGTCCTTTCATAGATCTTTGTCTGACAGTTGTAAAGACATACAGAAACCCTGATATAAACTGTTTGCATCTATGCTAGGCAGTTTAGGTAAAAGTTGGTCTGCTAGAATACATTTCTCCATAGGATTTTTTTTTCTAATTTTACTGGTGCTACATAAGGGCTGTATTAGCATGATTGCATCTAACTCTGGGTTGCACACAAGATTGATCTTTTAGAATCACAGAATATGATTCATATCTTGAGTTGAAATGGACCTGTAAGGATCATTGAGACCAACATCCTGCTCCTCACAAGACTACCTCAAACTGAACCATACTGCTTTTTCAGGAGTTTTAGCAGGACGGAGCAACTTTAATTAATCAAGAAAACCATCTCCATCATGACCCTGCCAATAACACTGCCCCATATTCATTGTAACAAGTTCCAGCTTCTTGTTCAACTCCAGACATTCTTCAGGAAGTGAGAATGGGGGCAAATTTGGGGAGAGATGGTGCTAATACCTGCCATCTGTTCTAATGGAAATTGTTTGATGCTCCTTGTGGGTCCCTTCCAACCCAGAATATTTTGTGATTCTGTGTCTAGTCGAGGTAGGAGATAGGAAACAACTGTGTGATCTGGGTTTGAGGGCTGCCAGAAATAATCAGAACTGATTTTTCAGAACGGCATAACTAATTCCTGGCTTTTTGAAGAATTAGGACTTCTGAGAAGCTGACTGCAGAATCCATGTAGGATAATGGAGGGGAGTTAGAAATGAAATGTCAGTAAGAGCTCCTTAGGCTCACTGACTCCTGTTGTCCTTGCCTTTACGTGCCAGCACAGTACAGCTCCTTGTTCAAGCTGAACACCACTTTATGCGTTAATTGTCCTTTTAATGCCAGTAATGCATTACCCTATGATGTGCTCTAGGCACCGAGCAAAGGGGTCAGTGAGGCCCTTCCACTGTAATCTGCTGAGGCAAGGACTCTTCCTATTTGTGTAATTTGCCTGTCAAGATGGGTAACCAGGAAGGATTGACAAGATTTAAAAACAAGAAAGATGTTTTGAAAAATAAGAAAAATGCATTAGAGAGGTAACAATAGAGTAGTAACAGAGAATAATCAACAAAGATTAATCAACACCACAGAATAATCAAATGTATTAGCAGACTGAGTCCCACAAGGACATACAAAAGCATTTTGCATAAAATAAATGCCTAAGGTTTTATGTCTAAATTGTGATTCAAGGCTTAAAATGCCAAGCACTTGCACTTGGCTGAAGTAAATGGCATTCAGAGGGTTACAAGCCTGTTCAGATGACCTGAGCATTTATGTTCCTGGTCCTCTGAAAGAGCTGCCTGCTGAACTGTTGCTGGATAAACACAGCTGCCAGTAAAGCCAGGCAGTACAAACCTGTCAGCACTGCCTCCTGCCAGGACAGCAGAGAAGGGGCAAGAGTTTGCAGGAGCTATTGTTTCCACATACTTTTATTATTTATTTACACAGGGAGGAGGAGTGTTTTTCCATGTCATCCTGTGGTAGCATGGAGCTCTCTCAAAAGCTGACAGTCTCCTGGGTCACTTTTACCCAGGGGTTCTCTGTGGTCCTTGGTCAGTGGCGTACTTGGGAGTGGCCTCAGATTGCAGGATTTCTGCTCCCTGCAGTGTTTTGGAGGCCTGGCTGGTAGCACCTTTTCATCCTCAGTATCACCTAAAGAGCATTAGACCTTTTTTTTTGTTTTTAGAAGGAAATAACATTGCAGTAGTTGTGGAATCAAAACATGAGAGTCTCAAGACATAATAATAGGTTAAATGGAGTTATTCTCTTTACAGATTTTTATTACTATTTCTTGAAGCAGTTTTGTTGAAATGCTTTCTTTTTATAATGCGTCATTTGATCATGATATTTGCTCAAGATGGGCTTCATCTCATATAAAGGCAGAGATCTGATGGTTGGCTGTGAAAACTGCTCATTGTTGGATGTCAGCATAGCCAGTGGGGCTCCTGCAGGGGTCTGATTCCTGTCATTTGCCCCAGACATCAGTGGTGTGCAGGGGATGTGTTCTGTCTTTGCATGGGAAATGTTTTGGGTGAGTGAATCCCATTTGCATTTCACAGGATGCAATGCAAGGTGCAGAGACTAGGGCAGGACTGGAGAATATTTCTCCGGCATGCTGTATTGCACACATTGTGGCTGTATCCTGCTGCAGGGACCATGGGTGTGTAGGTTGGAAGGGAGTCAAGCCTTGCCTGGGCAGGTAGGACTGTCAGGTGCATCAGAGCACACACCTGTCCCACCCTCTGTATCTATGGAGAGAGGCCAGAGCTGTCTCCCACCTGCCAGGTCAGCCACCAGCTGCACTCAAGAATAATGAAAACAGCTTTGTAGAAGCTCCTGGTTTATACACATCCCTGTGAACGGCTTTCTCCATAATGTCTTTATAGCCTCCTGCTATACTGGTTTTCCCAACTGCTGTCTTGTTCCAAGTTCGTCTGGGCTCTCTGAGCATCATGGAGACAAAAAACAGCTCTATCTACAAGCTGAAATTTGAAGAAGTGCTCGGCAAGGTTGCATTTGTCAGGGAACCACTGCCTGAATCCCTCAACCCCCCCCCACAGCCTGAGTGTGGGCAACACGTTCTGTACTCCAGCAACCCTCAGCTGGTGCTGGGTCCCTACGGGGCTGCAGCCAGGTAGTGAAAAACTGCAGCAGCTCTGAGAAAGGGATGTGAACTGGATCACAGTGGTACAGATTCCTCCTACAGGCACTCTGAACTGCACCTGTCCAGGGTCATGGGAAGAATTATTTGGGTTGAAAGTGTACTTTAAAGATCCTCTAGTTCCAAACTCCTGCTGTGGGCAGGGACACCTTTCACTAGACCAGGTTGCTCAAAACCCCATCCAACCTGGCCTTGATTGCTTCCAGGGATTGAGCATCCACAACTTCCCTGGGAAATCTGTTTCAGTGTTTCATCACTCTCACTGTGAAGAATTTCTTCCTTTAGGTCCAGTCTAAATCTACTCTTAGTTTAAAACTGTTGCCTCTTGTCCTGTCACTATAAGCACTGGCAAAAAGCCTCTCTCCAACCTTTTTATAAACCCCCTTTATATACTGAAAGGTCACAATAAGATCTTCTCTTCTTCAGACTGAATTGAGCCCAAACAGCACAAATTTTAACTGGTGCATTCTCAGCAGCATGAACAATCTCAGATTTTGCCTGCCTGTCATAGGACTGAAAAATCTTTCCAAGACTATAAGTTTCTTCACAGGTACAGAGATAGATACAACTGCTTTGCAACACATGAAAGTAAATCCTTTTCTCTGATGCTTTCCTGGTATTTATGCCTGGCCTAAAGTCCTTTTTGGCTCTTGAAAACCACAGGATGTCACATGACACATTGTCCAAACACTGTAGGTGCCCTTTCAGTCTCCAGCTCATCTACAGCTGTAGTAGGCTCTCCTCAGAAAGGAAGGAAAGAGATAAGAAGCCTGCCATTACACTCCCTGACATCATGCCAAGGATTGTGTCCACTTCATGTCTCTGCCAATTTAATGATCAGGCAGTAACCTTGTAGCTGCTTGGTAGCTGCAAGGTGTAGTCAACCTGAGACAGTTAGGGAACTGCAGGCCAAATTCTGTGAATGTTTTTGAGTGCAGAAGGATACTTGAACAGCCAGGAAGTCTCTCAGTGTGTATGAGACAGGTGCTTTGACTAGAGACAGGGGATCTACTCCTAGAGAGACTTGATTAATCCATTTCTTAAAATAACCAAAGAATAAGTGACTGTGTGGAGACAATATTCTCCAGGAGGGTCTCTGTACAAATCACTACTCTGGATTGGGCAGAAGGATTTGTATGTAGTTCTCCTACACCTTAAAGGTGTACCTTATCCACCATGCTAACAGAGAAGAAAGAATCCCCTAAAGAAAAGGAATAAGAAAGAAATTTCCAGTCAAGCAAGAGAACACTGCTATTTCCCCCTGAGTATTTTGTGAGAACCTTTTCTCAGCGAGCCCTAAGGGTTTCTTTAGCATCCTATGGAACAGATTTTCAGTCAATGTCTGTATGAAGCCTCCTGCTCCTTCATAGCTTTTGGGGTTTTAAACATGAGTTTCTTGCCTTCTGGTTTCTGTTATGTGTACAGAAGACTGAATCTTGATCTTGTGTAAGTCCAGAGCACTGTCAAAGTGGCATTACCTATGTTTTTGCAGATATCAGTGTATTTAGAGGTAAGGCATTTAGTTCTGCATTGTGTCATAGATTGTTTATCATAATTTTAATTGAAAATTAGCCTGCCTTGCTTCAGAAGTATTTTGTTTGGACATTTCTTGTTTATCAAATCATTGTGAAAACTGTTTTGTAATAATTTTGTTTCTTCACTAACAAAATTTCTCGTTACACTTCAGTGTAATAAAGAAAATAGCCCAGTACATAGGAGAAGTTATGGAGGACTCAAAAGATAAAGTCCAGGAAAATCTTCTGGCCAATGGAGGTAGGTGCCATGAATGTGGGGGTTTAATTGCATTGAGGCTGCTTTTCCTTGCTTCAGAATATGAATATGTGGAATTGAAACCCTCACACTCTAGAAAGGACAACCATCAGCAACATTTTATAAGAACATGTCCAGCCTACTCCCATTTTCTTAGCAGAAGTTAACTTTGGAGTGAAGATGAAAATAGGAGACATCCTTCTTCACTCCTAGCATGACCTCACACACTTCTGCACCCAGCCTGGGCTTGATTTCTTATGGCCACCTAAATCTCATTCTGTATGGCTGTGTGACATCTGTCAGTGACCTGTTAGTGATTTGCATTCCCCAGCTATTCTGAAGAAATACAACAAAATTGGATGTTGTTATGCATCCTGATTACAGACTTGCAGAATGATGCTTTTGAATAAACTAAGAGTGCACACTCCATCTCCCTTTGTCTGCAGTGTTGTACTTCAGACCTGTATGAGTAAAGGATGGGGAGGAAGTTCTTTTAGAAATATCCTTGAATTATATAAGACTGATGTTTGATGAATGCAACTGTTCAAGAAATGCAATAATCCCACTTACTGTATTTCAGGACTAAAGGATAAAATGAAATGTCTCAAAAGTATGTTGAGGACTGATGGTTGTGGTGTTGTTACATGCATGCATTTGTGTATATTAGTGCTAGACACAAGTCTTGGTCTGGTTGTAGAGATACAGTGATCAGGTTACGATGGATTTCTCAAGTAACAACCTCATAGCTTGATCACGATATCCCTATGACTTGAGAAACAACAGGTTTCACTAATTTCCTTCCCCTTTTTACACCATTTGTCTTCCTATCAGTTCTGCATGTGTTGTATTAGAAGGACATGGAAATTACTTGCATGTGTTACTAATTTTCTCTGTCTGGGTTTGATCATCCAAACAAATTGTATTGAATTCAGACATTAACCTTTTTAAGATTATTGAGTGCATCTTAAAAAATGAAGTCAGCTTTAGTATATGAAGACTCCCCTAATGTATTCCAGTGTCAGTCTTCATAAGCATCAGCAACTTTACTGTACCAGTTCTTCCTTCTTCCCTTTCTGATTAGCAAAAGGACTCTAAAGTTGAAGACTTCCTCCAGACTGTGAAATCAGAAACAAAATTATAAGACACCATTTCTTGCTGTGTGGTCCTGTTTCATACTATTTGACTATCCCAAGACAAACTCAGTTTTAAGTAACTCTGATTTTAGCTCACTTGTATATAACCCCAATAGCAGTTTGGTGGTGGCTGTGTGTCTAAAAAGTTTTTTTGCTAAATTTGTAAGAAGAATTCAAAGTAGTAAAAAATACAGCACTTCTAGTTACATGAGCACACATACACACACACACACACACATATGCACACATGCACACATGCACACACACACAACTTTCCAGTGGACAACAGTTGAAAGCAGCCGCATGGACATTTCTCTCTTATAGAGGCAAATGTGTGCTTGTGTAATATAAAAAATTTTAATATATCATAACAGCATAAACAAGCTTTCTTAAAATGTAAGTAAAGCTTTTCTTCAAAGATTCATACCAAATTCTCTTCCATTTATGGTAATGTTAAACCCAAATGAATTAAAAATTTTGGTAAGTGGTGAAATAGCTCCATTCTTTATAGGGAGTCCAAAACAAAGCAAAATGGGAAGCATAACAACTTTGAAGAATTAAGTGTTTTGGAGGGAAAATGTTTAACATTGCCTTTTAAAGCTGGCTGTGTGACTTAGTTTATGAGACATTCAGGCTGTGGCTTCCCTGGGCGGCTGTGAGCTGGTAGGAATCATCTCTCCTGGGTGGGCAGCTGTGTGAAGCCTTTTAGAAGTGACTTGCAAGGTTCAATAAAGGAGGGATGCCATTCCAGGAGCATCAGGGTGCTGGGGCTGCTTGGCATTTTAAACACCGCTCTGCTAGTGTGTTCACAGTAGTTTGTGCCATCCCCAAGATCAGAACCTGCGCCAGTGCCAGCCAGCGTTGGCAAGCTCACTCAGGAGTGAGCTTGAAAAACTGGGCTGAGAATTCATGCTGTGCTCAACTGCCCAACATTTGGATGCTGCTGAGATTCAAGGAATGTGATGATAGAAAGGGCATGTGAAGTTCTTCAGGGAACTTTTATATCTCATCAGCTATAAATAGGTCAGTGTCTGTCTTTGAAGAGCCTGTGTCTGCAAAGGCTAAGCACACGAGCTTAGAAGAGAGGCAGCAGGGTGAAATCCTTGTGTTGTGTACCCAGTACTGAAAATGCTGTGTGAACTTTGTTGCTGAAGTATTTTTGACTTCTCTGCCTTCCCCACAGAGATCACGAGCAAGTACTGGTGGAGAACTGTGCATGCAGCAGCTGTGTCCTAGCTCTCCCAGCCTTCTGCAGTCTTGCCCCTTTTCTACACCCTCCCTGTGTAGGAGAATTTGCTCATTCCTGATCAGACATTAGCAGGAAGGCTTGGATCTTTGCCTCGTGACTCCTGTCCATTGGATGTAGGGGACTTTGACACAATTGTAGTTTTGAAAGAGGGGGAGAACACTGCCATGGCAAGTGCTCTCTGCCTTCCAGGCAGTTTATCTCTTGCTAAGAAGCCTGTTTCTCCTAACATTAGACTTTCCATGCTTTGGAAATCTAATAGGGTAAACTGACTCTGTTGTGGGGTGAGAGAAGCCCATGGAAAGGATAGTGCTCTCCTGCCAAGGGTATTCAGTATCACATGAGACAGTGGAGTACCCTCAGCCTGGTAATATGGGAATTACACATTTTTTCACATTCCTTCTCATGCAACTTGGTTCATAAACTTTTCCCCTAATCCTCAAAGTCCAGTCCACAAGGAATTGTGCTCAAACCTTGCTGTGGGACTGAATTCCCTCCCTGGACAAGGCAGCAAAGAGCACTGAAGGGCCCCAGCATGCATGTCCTTTTGCTTGGCACCTTGAGCTTGTTTTGCTCCCTATCACCTCAGAGTAACTTCCCAGATATTCTCCATATTTACCCTCCTGGTCTGGAAGGAAGCCGACCCTTTAGGTGACAGTGCCTCTGGCCTCTTTGTCTAGACATTGACACCCTGCCTGCTGCCTTTGCCTTGCCTCCCTAACCTTCAGGGGGGCAGTCTGAGCCCCTTTCCTTGTTGTGGCAGGATGCATGAGTTTACCCCATCCTATAAAGCTCTGCAAGAACACTGTGTAGTGGTGTGTTCACCATCCAAAGGCTCTCAGGACTCAAAGAGCTGTTTGATTTAATGAGCTGCTGGAAGGTAATTCCTTATTTGGTACCATAATGTACTAAGCTTTAATGTTTTCTAACATCAAGAACCATTGATCTTCAAACAGTGGAACAGGAAAATCTTGTCCTAGGATTTGGGTGTCCTATGTGTTCATTTTCCCTTGATTCTGGAAAGAAACCGTGGCTCCCCATGGTCCAAGGGTGCCATGTTTTGGGGGTTGCATGCACAGGTCCTTGCTGTGAATTTCTGTTCTTGGATGCTGTGACTGGATTTATCCATTTACATAAATAACCTATGGCTTTGTGTGAAATGGGGACCTCTGTGTGCAAGTCAATGAGGAGTTCCTCATTGCACCTGAATTTGTTTGATTTCTAGTGAGTTCTTGACTGAATCACAGAGAAGTGACATCTGATGTAGTCTTAATGCCTTTGATCAAGCTCTCAACAACCCTGAGTATTACTGCTGATCCTGGGCACAAAGTATTTTCCTGATAGCTGTTGCTGGGATTAAATTCAGGCATATTGCTGAAATCAAGATTAAGATTACACAAAAACTGTTTCTACTGTGAAGATGAGTGGCTGTACACTGCTGTGTTCTGCTGATACAGATAATTTTACACTTCTGTACTGTTAGGTGTAATGCAAAAAAGCTTTCTGGTTCAACTTTTAAATTTGGGGATGTTTAGAAAGTTGATGTGATTTGGCATAAGATCTGTGCAAATTCAGTCTAGATCAAATCTCTATAAGAATTCAGAGGTGGGCTTCTGGTTAACTCTCTAAAGTTAATCAAAACTCTGCCTAAGCTATAGCTGGGGACTACTCCCCAAACTTTGACCTGCCATCTGGTACACTATCTGCTTTCATGCATCTCTTTGCATTTTCAGTTGACCTAATTAGCTACTTGACACGGTTTGAGTGGGACATGGCCAAATATCCCATAAAGCAGCCGCTGAAAAATATATCAGAAGCATTAGCAAAGGTAAGTTGTGTTCCAGATTTCAAGATGTCAGCATGGGGAACCATGCCTTTTGTCTGGTTTGTGATCCCTTCTCTTATGGCAGTCAGTGGGAGCTTTGCCTTTGGTTTGGGCAAGAACAAGCTCAGAAGCACACACTTTGTACTGAAGCAGTTGATATTATTTTAATTTCTACTGCAATAATAATGAGACATATATTGAAATCTATCCAGTCTGTAAGTATATAGCACATTATCAGATTCACTGGAGTACACTGATCTGTTTTCTGTACTTTAATCCCCTTCATTGTATTTTTTTTAAATTTATTTCATATACTGACATATTATTCTCCACTTCAGAGATTTTTTTTTGTGAAATTGTTGGTCTGACATTAAATCAAATGCCTGCAGGCTGGATGAATTATTTACGCTGTCAGTTCATTCAGAAAGGTATGATGTGTCGTTGTTCAATGTAGGTAACAAACGAAACCATGAACTTGCCCCTTAGGTACAGCTCTAGCACACCAACAGCAACAGCTGACTGAATCCTATTTCCTGCAGAGGCCTTTGCCCCAGGGGAACCCTGACATCAGCTCCCTCTTGGCCACAGTCTGGTGGATTTAGGGGTGCTGGCAGCTGTGTCTCTGTGTTAAGGTGCAGTGGTAGCAGGACAGAGGTGAGAACAAGGCCTCAAGCACTGCATTGACTCCCTTTTTTCACTTTGTTTTAGCAACTGACTCAAATAGAAACAGACCTAAAGACCCGATCAGCTGCATACAACAACATCAAAGGAAATTTGCAAAGCCTGGAGAAGAAAACAATGTAAGTATTTTGCATCAGGGATGCTGCATGGCTGAAATGAGGGCAGTGTGCCCTCACACCCATTGCTGTGCAGTGGACCACATGTGTTCTGGTAGGAACAAGTTTTCTGGCTTTGGGACATGGTGAGCATTTACAGAGCCACTGAAAACAGATGGTGGGTTAGCTGGTGTGATCGGCATGTCTCAAAATCAACTCAGGGACAGTGAAGTTCCTAATAGGATTTTATTGGCAGTGTGAACAGGTAGTCTTGGAAAAAGTCAAAACCAAATGCATTTTTTCTCTGATGGGACTTTAGGGGGTCAGAAATTAGATGAGCTGTGTCAGCTGGTGGATTCCTTTGCCCACATGAAGCTGTGCCCTATGTTCTGAATAGCATTTGCAGAGCTCCAATAGGAAGCAGCTCTGTCTTACTTGATCCTGCACCTCATCAACATCCCACTTATGTTTTTGTTTTCTTTCTTTCCTTCTGTTGGTTCAGGTAATGCACTGTTCGGGCTTCTCAAATGTTCTCTGCCCTGTCTTCAACTGCTTATGGTCTTTGCCTATGTCAGTGCTGATACCTGGGTTTTTTTCTAGGATGTCACTGGGGAGAATGGTAAAATCCAGTAAGTAGTAAATTTAAAGCCTCTTAGATGGTGTTGTGCAAGCCCTTACTCAACACACGCTCATATGTGCCACTGTTTCCTACTCAGGATTGGGCACAGGACACAGGTGGCTGTCTGACACTGCAGCCAGCCAGGCTGGCAGCCTGCTGGCCAGGGCTCCAGCAATGTGAGGAGGGAGAAGAATGGAGACCTCATGGCCGGGGACAATCTTCCTGTCACCATTCAGTCCACCTTTAAATGCTGACAACCCTGGTGTCCACCAGTGCTAGATAGCTTGGGTTGAACAAACATCTAGTAAGATACCAGCCAGTTAATTAATATTTAGACTGGCCCAGCGAACCTCAAACCAAAAACTACTAGTTGAGGTCCTTCTTTACTCCTGCCCAGTGACAAGGAGGGCAACTGCTCTTCTCATACACACCTAGTGCCTTCCACCCATACACATGTCCTAGGAATTCCTAGGCCATCTACATGTCCTAGGAATTAATGTGATCAGGTGGGCTTAGTCTGTGGAGACACCCTGCAGGTCCCACCTGCACATGAGATGCTGCTCTTGCTGCCATTCAGCAGGAGGTGTGCCAAGTGTGATTGTCCACGGCAGGCCAGGAATGCCAGGTTGCTGTGCTGGCTTAGGTCTGTACTCACATGGCTCACTCTGTCTGCAGCATGGTCACACAAGCAGCTCAATGGGCTTCCTGAGAGAGCAGGCGCTTCCCACAAGATGTGGCAATGACTGGGAGCAGATGTGCACTTCCCAAGCATTTACACCCTTACTGTAAAATCAAGAGCAGCAGAATGGTATCATTTCATGTAAAGGGCATAAACTAGCCTAGTGCTAGTCACCAATATTGTGTCCTTAGTATTTGTTGCTTTTTGATTCTTTTAGTTGCAGTAAAGAAAATGAAACAGCCGTTTCAGGAGTGTAGATGTGTCCTTTAGCCACCTCCTTCTGGGCCTTCTTCTACCCCAGAAATACGATTATCATCTCCACCTACAGCACAATGCCTCCAATGTTCCACTGCTGAGTTCCTGCTACTGTTACTTTTATTTTGTCTTCTTCACCGTAGGGGAAATCTGCTGACCCGGACCCTGGCAGATATTGTGCATAAAGAAGACTTTGTTCTGAATTCCGAGTATCTTATCACGCTGCTCGTCGTGGTGCCAAAGTAAGGCTACAGTGTGTGCACACACACCCCGTGTGGCATTGAGCCCCGGCCTAAGCACCGGAACTGGGCGATGCCAGGTCAGGTTGGGGCAGCTCATGAGTGCCCTGACCGGGACACAGGTGGAGCCCTTAGCAAAAAAGAAAGAACAATTTCTGCCAAGAGTGGTGCTGGCACAAAAGAAGGAGACAAAGACTGTGCTAAAACTGGAGCAGGAAATTGGCATGTAGGTTTTTTGTGGTTACAAGTGGGTTCTCAATCAGTCTCCTGACAGGAATAGTATGAGTTAAAGAAAAACAGATTCTTACTGCAGCATAGGCAGTTTTAAAAGGAATTAGACCTGTCCAACTGATGGTCTCTGCTAGCTGTGCCCTTGTAAGTGCCTGCATGTACAATGACTGCCACCAATGGTGGTTACACCATGTTTTCTTCAGGGCCCTACACAAAACTTTTCCTCTCTATGTAGCCCTGTCCCAACACAGCACCATCACTTTTCTGTCTGTGAAAACCAGGTCGCAAAAAGCTATCTGAGGTAAGTTTGTTGAGTTTATTATCTGAGTTTAGTCACCTTAAAAATAGACTTCACTCTTTTCAAACTCTTACCATCTCCGTGTTCCCGTTCTCCCAGTGTTGGCACTCACCATGAGTGTGGTCTAGCACCAGATCAGCTCTGGGATTGCACGTAGCAGATGTAGCACACCTACCCATGGATCAGGGCAGCTTGTGCAGGGGTCCTGGAGCATGGGACACTGTGTGGCAGCCTAGAAGTATGTGCCATGTTCTTCCCACCATCAGCTTCCTGATGTTGCCCCTTCCCCAAGCCAAGATCCAAAGTGAAGACTGAGGTTGTAGCATTGAGGGAAACATCTCCTCAGCTGGTGACTAGGAGAGGAAAGGATAGGAGAGGCTTAATGTATCTTAATGATATAACCCAGCACACAGAGCTCGACCCTTCTACCCTAAGTTATTAGTTTAATTAGCTACATATATCAACATTTGCTTTCCAGTATACAGTATTTATTTTCCGTGCTTTGTTTTGTGTTGCTCAAAGGTCAAGCTACATACAATGGCAGAAGACCTATGAATCACTCTCAGATATGGTAGTGCCTCGCTCCACCAAGTAAGTGAAATTCCAAATTAAGCTCCCTGTTTGTTTCAGAGATCCCTGTCATGTTTTAGTCCCTCAAATTGGTGGATCCTGGAGGGAATCAATAGTCTAATGCATAGGCTCCATGTTAACATATTTGCAATTCAAATAGAAATTAGTCTGTTGAAGGGAAGTACAGATGAAAGAAAAAAGTCAGGTTTTTTACAATTAGCTTGTTCCCTTTTCCAGTAATCTATTTCTTTCTACTTTCAACCAGGCCATTGCTTCTTTTTGTATAAAACAGGCAATTTATTACAGTAATTGAGGTATAGTTCAGACACATGCAGTCACATAGAGCTTTATGGAAAGTATAAGAAGATCAAACACTAAATTTGCATTTTTAATTTCTTCCTGTTGCAGAATAGAATAATTAAGCATACTGTCATTTGCACTAGCAAATGCCATATTAACTCATCTTTCACGCTGGGGTAAAACAATCTTCCCTAGGACTTAAATATTCCACTGCTCAGCTCACACAGACCATGAGATCCAGACCAGGGCACACGAGCTGACAGTGGTATTACCTGAAATGGAGAAAGTGGAAAGCACAGAAAAAGAAAGAAGCTGTTTGCTTCTGCGTGTCTCAATAACACTAGTGCGTATAAAGGTGGGGGAACATTACCAGGTAATCAGGCAGTCAGGATGTGTGTGTACTACAGAGGGCTCAGGAACTAAACTCAGTTTTACATTGGAGATAGAGTAGCCAGTGCAAGTCAAGTCATTGTTCCCTGTTTCAGTCCCAGAAGTTTTTGAAAAGCAGGGTGTTGCTCAGTATCATAAATGAAAATAAAAAGAATTGCAAAAGAGGAAGATGAG
The DNA here is from genome assembly GCA_013400915.1 of Pardalotus punctatus. Taxonomy (NCBI): domain Eukaryota; kingdom Metazoa; phylum Chordata; class Aves; order Passeriformes; family Pardalotidae; genus Pardalotus; species Pardalotus punctatus. The sequence continues at coordinate 143,532 of VZTX01021819.1, read as the reverse complement.
GTAGGTAAAAAAGGCATGAGGGATTTGCCATGTCAAATCACAGCAGTGGATTTCCCTTCCACAGAATGATTGCTGAGGATGCAGAGGGAGGACTCTTCACTGTGACCTTATTTAGAAAAGTGATGGATGACTTCAAGGCTAAAGCCAGGGAGAACAGGTAAGAAGCACTGACTGCTGGGCAGGCTAGCAAGAGATGAGGATAAGGTGAGGCTTGTTGTGTGTGCAGTGTGCTGAATCCATCACTGGTTTTAAGAATTCTTGACTGCTTGGGCTGCTGTTGATCCTAAAGCCACTGACAAGCAGGGTGGGAAGTAGCTGTGGTAGCAGAATCAGTGATTCTGTTCTTTAAGCTCCAAATTACAGATCCTGGAATTGTCCTTTCTGCTTTCATACTACTGACAGCAGGAAGCTGGCTTTCTTGGGGTGACTTCAACTCTCTTCCTCCACATATTTTAACTTGTTAAATAGCTGGCAACTTCCCATATCTGCTTCTCCAGGGGCAAAAGAAATGAGTGTGCATATTGACTGCACTACAGCTTGTGAGAGCAAATGCCATTCAATTGTAGGTTCATGGTTCGCGAATTTTATTATGATGAGAAGGAACTGAAATGTGAAAAGGAAGAGCTGATGAAATTGGCTTCTGACAAGAAACAACAATATGTGAGTAGTATCTTTTTAAGTTGGTGACCCACATAGTGGCAGCCTTTGCTACCAGTGTGCCTAAGCACCTCTCTCAGAAATGGCTTTATGGTTCCAACAGTCTCCAGCGAGCTCCATTTAGCCCATAAAACTGAGGCACGGCATAAATAACATGATTTGCCCAGGGTCACTTGAGTTTCTGATAGACTGGGAGCCACTATCCCAGCAGCTCACCTGTTCAGTGGTGGTGTTGGCTATGGAGCTGCTTCACTCAGCGAGGGAATCACAGCACTGTTCTGTTCTAGGGCCCCTTACTGCGCTGGCTGAAGGTGAATTTCAGTGAAGCATTTGTGGCTTGGATTCATGTGAAAGCCTTGAGAGTTTTTGTTGAATCTGTCCTGAGGTAAGTGAGTAAACACAGAGTACAGGCAGACATTCCTAGGGAAGTCAAAAGGTACAGCTCTTCCTGCTGCAGTTCCTTTGTGGGAGGAACCCTTACACACCTTGTTTTGTCTTGCTCAAGATGTGTGCCTTATACACTTCACCCCAGGAGCTCCCAGGAGACAATACAGATGTTCACAAAAAAGGTGACATATGAATCTGATGAAAAATGATTCTTTGGGCATTTACAGGGAAGGGAAAAACAGAAAGACACTGTTTAGTTGACTTATGGCTTCAAAAAGAAAATGCTTTCCAGTAAGGAGGCAGCATTGTTTCTGCAATGCACCACCGGCTGGCATGCCTGGAGGCTGAGGAGGGAGAAGAGCAGGAGCAGAAAGCTGTGCCCCTTCCCAGCAGATGATCATGTATGTTGTGTTCCAAGGTATGGCCTCCCTGTGAATTTCCAAGCAATGCTGCTACAGCCAAATAGGAAGTCTGTAAAACGCCTGAGAGATGTCCTGAACGTGGTCTTTAAACACTTGGATGAAGTTGCAGCAGCAAGTATCATGGATGTAAGTATTTGGACTGTAAGTGCATGTGCTGTAGCTTCTCTCAGCTTAGCCAAATGAACACTTCCACGGTCCAGGGGTTAGAGCATGCATATCCTCACATCCTCCAATGCAAGGAATCCTGGATGTAGCTCTAATCCCAAGTGGTTACAGACTGGATTAGGGTAGGCTCAGATTATGATGCAGATGCATACAGATTGCTTACATTTTCTGTTGAAGCCTCTGATGTTTACAGCTACCAGAACAAAATAGGTCTGCTCAATTATGGCAGTTCCTCTACATAAAAAGCTTAAAATCTGCTATAAACATTCAGATCAACACAAGCAAGAAAAATTAATTTGGAACTAAATGCTAGGTCTGTGAAATCTCTGTCCCCTGTAAAAGGCTGTTATAAATAACCTAGGCCTTCAGCAAGCAGCAGTATTTGCTTTCTCCTTCCCCATATCTTGAATTACAATTCAAAACAATTTAGGCTAAAGCAACAAATGAGCTAGCAGGCCTTCAACCCAGCCTAAAACCAGCAAGCATGAGTCCCACTGCATAAAGGGACAGACACGAGTTGCTCTAGAGCAGAAGCATACAAAAATGCTACAAGTTCATAACACAGCAACCAAGCATGAATTCTCACTGCTGATTACATTAGGCAACCTGAAACAAGAAGCAGGCCAGATCGCAGGGGTGAATTCCCCACCTTAAACATGGCAAATACAAAGCTCCATTGCTCCTCTGGGAGAGGAGCACAAAAGCAATCCCGCGTAGTTTGGAACTGTGCAAGTTTGTTTACTGGTACTAAAACCATTACTTCCTTTTGCAGCCTGGCATGGACATTCCTGGGTTACAACTGAGTAATCAAGAATACTATCCTTATGTCTATTTCAAGATTGACCTCAGCCTTCTTGACTGCAGTTAAAGAAGAATTGCTCAAGCTTCATTTATTAATTTTCAAGACTCTAATGTTACAATCTTTAAAAAACAATCTTTAGCTGCTGAAAGTCAAATTAAAATGCAGATGCTGTAGCAAGATGATCTTCCTACCATTTCTAGTAATTTTTACAGTGACTACAATATAAGTATCTCTTATTCATAGTTTTACAGAAACATATTTCAGAGGCAGAGGTACTATGGTAGTATTTATTTTTTTTGGGTAAATTACAAAGATGGAATATCTATTGGACTTGAAATAAAACAATTCAAAAAGTGTGGTGGCTAATGGATCTACTAGGTGTATACAATCCTCATTTTCTAACAAAACAAACTTTAAAAAAAAATCCAAACAAAAAATAGAAAGCATCAGAGCAAAGCCCAAAGTTCCTTTAATTTAACAAAAAACCCAAAAGTTTAAGAGGAAAGATCCTCAAAAGTGCTGTGGAACTTATCATAATATGATTTACAGTCCCAAGTACTCATGAGTTTAGTTTTTGCAAAGATATTTCAGTTAGAACAGTTCCATTAGATCTCATTTGCTGGGATGACTTAAGAGCTGGAGCACACATCCTGCCCAGAATCAGCAGTTACCGCTGGCTGCCCATGGTTCTGACACTGCCTTTCATGGGGATAAGCTACGGGCAATCTCTTACAGACACCAGATGACAAATATCCATACGATGTTATTTCCTTGAAAGAAGGGGAAACTTTCAGCTCTTTCATTCATTATTTATAAACAAGCTGATCACATCAGGGTCACTTCACTAGACACCAATATACAAGACATGGAGAGCAATAACATAATAGTATTTTTATTAAAAAAGCAGCAGTAAACATCCCTATTCCCACTCCTGATTCCCCTTCCAAGGAGATAGCAATTTCAGATCAAAACAATGCCAGATGGGAAGTGAAGCATTGTTACCCAATTTGCTGGAGACAGCACCAGGGTGATTTTCTGTTAGCACCTGGAAATCCTTATGCCCTAAAATGCAGATTAGCTTCATCACTAATCCAAGGGAAAGACCAACAGCTCCCAGCATCTCTCACTGCAGCAGCAATCCCACTTCCATTGTATTAATGATCTTATGAAGTCTGGCACAAAGAAAGAGAAAGCCCCTGAGAAGGAATAGGAAAAGGAAGACTGAAGAGCATTTAAACTAAGATTGTCCATCTTATCAGGCTTTAGGCCAAACTGTCAAGACCTCACAGCAAGGAGGTGGTTTAGGACTCCCCTCTGCATGAGCTTCTCTATTCTACAGTTCACTTTCAAGAGTCATCCAAAATGGGACTGGCTTGTATAATGTGCACCTTTCTTACTCTATACAAGACTAACACTGTGTGTCAAAAAATATTTTATTCTTTAATTGAAACAGAAGCTGAGCAGGTTCCACCTCCATGAAAAAAATTACAGTTAAAATTGGTTACACTAACAGCCTCCAGTAACACTCAAACAGCACATTATCAACAAAATAAAAACCAAGATGTTCCAAAGAAATATCCATGTTGTCTTCAAAATATTTGTTACACAGAATACAATCAAGTTTACTGGTTATGACAATTCATAGAATTTCTGCAATGTTTTCTTGAGATGCGTACAGTCCGCTGCTGCAGTGCATCCAATAGCACAGTGTGTCATGTGCTACTTCTCCATAAGAAGGCCACTGAAATATCTGTCTGATTGTGATCCAGGCTGCAAACTGCTGCGCAAACTCTCCCAAGAAAAGAAGTTTCCTGAAGATCTCACAGCTCATCTTTATCCCAGTCATCCAGATTCACATCACTGAGATCAATGTCATCTTCAACTGGAAGCTGTGAAAAAGGGAAGGTTTTGAGTACATGTTTAGAAGTGCTGAATGCCAGGAGATCCCTGAGCTGGAAAGATTCTTCATCCTGAGAGTAAAGCTCTCTCCTGTCATCTCTTTCACTCATAAAACTCCAAGTGCATTAAGCACAGGACAAGTCATCAGAGTTTAGACTAGGAGGTTGTTTTTTACTAATCAAAATACTCCAGATGAAGGCCATACAAATAAACTGTGTAACAAAACTGCTACCATATTCTGTGTTTTTAATCTGTCTGAAGCAGATCAAAGGACTGCAGTAACTTTGGTTTTTACAGCAATGTTGAACCTGAAGAATGTAGACTTAGTCACAATGTTATTTATTACATGGACTTTACCTGAGAAACTTTCTAACGTTAAGACCTTGATGGCAAGGTCAGCATATTGCAGAACCCAAGTCTCCACAATACTGGGGTCTTGAATGCATGCACTACCACCTCCCTTAGTCAGCACTAGTAACACATTTCTGCCTCAAAGGATCCAGCTTTCAGATCACATCCTAACAGTTAGGCAGGAACATCTGGTCCACAATGGCAGATGATCACTGTGCCATTTGGTCTGCTGGCAGGATTTAGATAAAGGGAAACCATCAACACAGCTTGCCACAATCTTGTCAGAACAAGAATTTCACACTAACAGTTGTGAGTTACTCTATCCTGTCACTTCTGAATGCAGCAATTCCTCAGCACTTTCAAAATTGGAGTATCTCTTACCTCACCATCTTTGCCATCCCAAGGTTCAACTGAATGAATTTTGGGGAAAGCTCCACCACCCACTGGTGCTGTAGAGCCACGACCAACAGAGAGTTCCCTGAGAAAAAACAAGTAAAAGTTGAATTTAAGAAATTCCTCCAACCTCCATCCACCTGGAACACAGCCTGCTTCAGATAAAAGGAAGACAATGTTAAGATTTCATCTTTTTAAGCAAATCTAAACTGTCTGGATGCAAAAACTTAAAATCAGGAAAAAGAAAATTATAAAACCCTTAAAGCAGCATTGAAAATTTATAATTGGATTCAAAGACATCTGTGAGCTACACTATTTTATATTTCAGCAGTGCAAAAATCACAGATACATGTGCAGCCCCTTTAACACTTTACCACTTAAGGCAACTCTAAGGGGAGTCTGTAATTCTAGTTCTGGAAGTCACCTGCAAGTGTTAGTTGAAATTACCAGTGATCGTCATTAGTGGAGACTAAGCCCCGATGAGTTCCAAAGGGTATGAGGTAACAAGCTTCTGTTTGAGACACTTCATCCTGCACTTGCTAGTTAGGCTTGCTCAAAAAGCCCAGCTTTAAAATCCTCAGGAGCTAATACCTTTGCATTCTTTCAGAGGTAAATAAGACTGAATTAGCATTCCTCCCTAAGTGGAGTTCACAATTTTTATGCTTTTCACAGTGCCAATTTCCCTACTTGTAGTCAACACTGCTGAGACTGCCTATTAGATTGCAGAAGCTGCCTACATCAGCTGAGTGAACAGCCAGCCACACCAGCTGTGATTATGCTGCTTTCTCTAGGAAGCACAGCTGAGCTGAAGTGTCAAGTGAGAGATTATTCTAGCAAGTAGTGCTGTGTGGTAAGACAACAGCAAACCAATTACCTAATGCAATATAAGCTGTTAAATTGGCTGTTGTGTCCTGGAAGCACCATCCAACCTCGCCCAGGAGAGGCTTCACTAAGATGGATTTTTATAGACTAAGAAAATTTGCCATGTAGGACAAAGGCAGACACTTTTACCTCCATTAGTACAAATTGCCTGGTATTTCTTGCATCTGAATCCTGAATTTTACTTAATGCCAAAAAAAAAGAAACATTCCTAGGGCATCAAGAAGAAAGTCTGATCACTTTCACAGGTAAGAACATAGCACCCATTCCATTAATTCAGTAGGAACTGCATTCAATCAGTGCTTGGGAGAGGCTGTTGCATTTGCTTCTGCAATTCTGGCTGTTCTCTGGCATCCTCCAAGGATGGACACGGAAATAACACTGCTAATGTAAGGTCTCAAGGGCTCTTGCATAACTTATGGCAGCTGGTGCTTTACCTGGAAGCAGAGTTCCCACTTCACCCTGACCACACTAAAGTAAGTTTAAGTTTAGCTGCTCTGTTTCAGTGCTGCCGCCACCTTCTGTCATCCTCTCCATTCCTTTCCCTATTTCATTCTTCTCAGCACTGGCTTTTTCCCAGCTACCCCAGAGGTAGTTTCAGGGAACTTGTGCTGAGCAGTGACCTATTGACTTTTTGGACAGATTGTTTCAGTTCCCCCAATCAATTTATCAAGTGCCAGGAGAATGGAAAGGTGGGAGGGGCAAGACAGGACCAGACTGAATCAGAAAGATGAACAGCAACATATACAATCCAAGAACTACAACAGCACCCATTTAGATTCCCAAACTGGGAACTTTCCTATTACTAATGACTAGTCAGAATGCACCATTTGAATTAAATGGAATTGATTACTAAGTTATTTTCTAAGTTATCAAAGAAACAGAACTTTTCAACATCAAAGCCTATTTCTGTTTTCAAAAGTTGTACTGAAACTACCTAAGTCTAAATGGCCAACTTAATTCTGCACACCACATAAAGGTAATGACTGCTTTATTGCAATCTCCACTGATACCATTCCTTTACTCCACTGAATTCTCATAATCTTAATTCTCTTAACTGTGCAAGTTTTGTCTGATCCAGAAGAGCCTGATTATGGTCTAAAGAGTCATAGCCCCAGTTACAGAAAGATTTAAGTCACCTGAAGATTTCATACCTGAGAAACTCATTAATCCCTTGCTCACTGAACGATCCTTTCAGAAGGGCAAATTTCATCTTCCGAGCATTAACAGCTGCCATTGCTGGATACCCAAAGCCTCCAATCCCCAGAGAGCTCTCAAGATCTGACTGAGCACCTGCTTCTGTCCACAGCCACCTTGAGGAAAAGATGAAATAGAAAATTAATAATGAGAATAGGCACTACAATAATTTTCAAATCACACATATCCAGCAACCCTGCAGAGTTCAAGCAGGGCTCTGTATTGTCCTTGACACTTTCAAAGTCAGCAAGAAAAAGGAAGGTCCTGATCTTGAACCTTGCAACAGAAGAAAGTCTCTTCTCAGCAGCACCTCTAGGGCAGTCCCATCCACACAGCCACTGAAAGCTGGGTAAGAACGGCCACTGAACGCAGCGCAGGGGAAGAACTACGTTACCAAGGTGAACACACTGCTACACTTAGCCAGTACTAAGGAAGGTTTAAAAGTACTCAAGTCATAAAACTGAAGATTACAAAGTCCTGCCCAAATATCACTATGGAGGATTTCTAGCTAACACCCAGTATTTGTTCCTCACTAGTCAGTTCCTCTAATGCTTAGCAAGTCCCCTGGGGAGCCTCCGGAATGAGCCAATCTCAGCATTTTCTCCTAGGCTTTCATGCCATTTTGCTTCCTTTCACAGCAGTCAGTGTGACAGAACAGCTCTCGCTTTCCTGAGAAGTCCCAGAGATCCTAACCTGCACCTGACAGCAGGACGAGGAAAGGCATAGCCTGCTGGTCTGTTTCTTTAACAGCATGAAACTTATTGATAAACTGCAATTTACCTGGTTTTTTGAGAATTCAACAGTCACAATGGCAGACTCAACAAAAGACAGTAAAAGAAATCTCCTTAGAATATTTTAGTATTCAGGACAAGAGTAAAAGATGCTTAATCTCATTAATGCTTAGACCACTTGTAAATGCAGAATTTGAGAGGTGGATGAAAATAAAATAAAATAAAATGGGTTATTTAAAGTCACAGCATTCCCTTCCCCAGTAATTGGTGAAATACCAAGATATGCTACCCTGAACAAAGAACAACTCTTTTCTGTAGCTAAACAGGTATCATACAAATTCTATCCCATTACCCTCAGAAATACCCAACCTTTTCCAAGACAACCAGTGAACAATGACACTTACCCCCACATTTTCTTTTTGTATTTTTCAGCCATTTTTAACATGACATCCAGGTAGGAATTTCTCCCTGAAGCTCCTGTTTGTTAGACAAAATTGGACAGATTAAAAACCACAACTACATACTTTAATTCATACAGAAGTCTGCTTGCTTGTATGTGTACCTGTGTCAAGAATATGAGGCAGGACAGAAATGATGCAGAGCTGATGAGCATCACAGGTACTCTTCAGAACATCCTCACTGATTATCTAGAACAAAGCAGCAGAAGGTCAATGACAGCAAGACTTGGTTCTTCCGTTGTGACTGCACTTCCCTCCAACAGCCTATTAACTCCATCCTACAAGGCAGTACGCATTGAAACAACTTGACACAAAAGCTTACAAGTCTCTCCTACTTCACTGGTCCCAGAGCACAAGAGTAATTTACAAAGAGTTCACAAAATCTTCTGTTGAGACTTGCAGTAACAGGAAACTAAGCAGTACCACATAAAGCTTACGGAAAGCAGTCAGATGTCACTTCTTGCCCAAAATCACTGTCCTTGCCCAGGGCTGGAAAGAGCTTCCCCAGGCCTATGTGAATGCCTGTGAGCACAAAGGAAAGCCAGCAAAGGCAGCCTTTGCTGTGGAGGAGGACGTTCAAGCAACAGTAACAACAACACTGTTTTTGTAGGATCTGTCTCAGAAAGGAATTAATCCAGTGACCTACACCAGTGGTCTCCAATCTTTGATTGTGCACCCCACCAGTAAACAGATTTCTAAGCATGCAGCCCTTGATATATATAAATTATATGCATAGATGTATTATGTAATAAAACATCAACATGTGTTGCTGTAATAACATTATAAAGCATACAAAATAAAGAATTTAGAAGGATGGGAAAGATGAAATAAACACCATTTAAAAATATATTTGCATTTATTAATAGTACAAATGTTTGTTTTTTTTTCCTTTCTGCATCCCAACAGATTGTCTTGCATGCACCTCACTTTAGAGACAAGTAATCACCATTTCAAATCTACCAACAGCAAACTGAAAAAAAGAAGTTGCCTTACAGACAATGGAGTTTTTTGGACAACAAGCAAAACTACTCATCATGCATCTCCTAATGTCCGGCTTACAAATGACAAGGCCCTGCCTCTTATTGTAAGAAAAGGGATGGGGCACAGAACCCAGCTTTTTTCACTCACTCCTCAAGAGCAGATTTGGACACCCTGGCACCATGCTGTCAATGCCTTCACTGTATCAATTCTGATCATCTACCAGTCAACAACAAATTGACTGTAGAAATGAACATTCAGCTTTTTGTTATTCAAGAATTGTCATCCTTTACTTTCTGGGACAAAACAGTGCACAAGCACCACAGTCAGGCAGTTTTATTTAGAATTCATATAGACCTGTAAAAATTGCTGCCACGAGTATGATGAAAAAGCAATTTGAGAAAGTAATGTAGAGGTACCTCCAGGAGCTCAGGTGGTGGTGCATTATCAGAAAAGAGATCCAGAGCACGAGCAATGATATCAGATCTAGTTCTCCCGCCATCATAATCAACAGGGTCTTCTCCTTTCTGGAAGATTTTAATGGTGGGAAATCCACGAATCTGCAAGACAAGTTTAAGCCATCAGCTCAAATAAACCTGAATATTTATAGTGGAAATTATCTGCTTGTCTGATGTGTTCTTGATTAAGAGCAAGGGAAGAGATTTAACATCAAGTCTCACATGTTCTGACTGAAATTGAATTCTGTAGCTTCCTGCCTTTGCAACAATTAAAAACAAGGTTAACATACACTAAAATGCTGCTTTGGGGTTTTGGCTTGATGAACCAGCAATGGCTTCATCTTAATTTAGATGCACCAAGCAATGAAGGTTTAAGTACCATGAGGACTATCTTTACCCTTCATACTTATTAGTTTCCTGATTCATCTGCAGGGGAACAACACTGTGCCTACATGGCAACAAGTGGACCTTAAGCTCCTTCTGCTACAGTTCCAGTAAATCTTGCTCAACGTTCCTCTACATTGTCAGCCATGTGCACGTAGAGGGAAACCGCACAGCACACTGTAAGCTCCATGGACTGTACTAAAAATTTGAGAGTATCTGTTTTGGTGAGCAACACACCTGATCTGGGCAACTAATATTGGCAGAGTGATCCCTGATAATTGACTCCAAGGGCTCCAGAGATGCCCAACCAGCCTACAGTCTGAAGAGAGAGACCTCTCACTCCAGATGATAAAGTTATACATGATCTTATGGAAATAAACAGCTGTTCTCCTCAGCAACATCCAGACTAATTACTTTCTCTCCGTTTATTTAAATTGTTACTGACATTCATGAATTATTTGTGGGAAAAAAATTGTTTGTGCCACTTACTTTTAACACAAAACATTTAAGTAGTAAGAGATTAAGGAACAGTTCAGTAAGGATTGAAGAGAAATCTGACTTCGTAGAGATGGAAAGGAAGTTGTAACCACTGCAGAGTACACTCACCCCATAACGGCTTGCCAGCATCTGATTGACTGTTGCATCTACTGCAGCCAGCTTTACTTTTCCTTTTGTTTGTTCCTTCACCTCAGTGGCAGCAGCTGCCCATTCTGGCTCCAGGCTGAAAAACAGAGAGTACAAGTGCCCTAAGGTCTCTCAGAGCTAGCAAAAGTATACCACAATTCAACATTATGTAGCATATTTTACTCAAGAAAAAAAATCTCTCAGAGGATGACAGCTCAGACGGTCATCTAAATAAGACTGATGTCCTGCCTCTGAAGGAATGAAAAGTTTAATATAACTTCCAGATCTTATTTCTACTGATAACTGGGAATTTTACTGCTAAGGAGCAGGGCAGCCAGAGCAGCATCAAGAGACCCTGAGCAGAAGCCCACACATTTTTGTTAGATCACCTTACAAAAAACCCCACTTCTGGTATACCAGAGATGCAAGGTCTCTTTTAGGGGATTAAGGGTATTACACAAAACAAGCGCTAACAGGAACTGAATTGTTGAAGAAAAACCTCATTTACTTTTTGCAGTGCCCACACCATGGGGCATAAAATTCCACCATCCACACATCATCACTATTTATGACATTCTTATCAAAGCTGTCATCAGTCAGCTCAATCACATCCTTCTTATCTCCACCTCCGCTCTCCCGGCTCTGTAAGAAACAAACAGACCCTCATGTAAGAAGTAACCAAAACTGGTATCCCACACAGGCCAGCTCCTGTGTGTCACATTGTACCAAATGATCTTTATTTGAGCAAGATACAAATCAGGCAGTGTAAGGTGATACAACTTTCCCATTTTATAACTGACAGTACACACGGCCTACTCCCCACAGCACTTTCAGGACACAGCAAATGAACCTTCTCTTGAAAAAAGAGAAATCAGGTCAAACTGACTACCGGGAAGATGTGGGAACACTTTCTCAGTTCTTCATGCTCTGATCTGTCCATGAACAAACTGCTCTCCAACCCCCACTTCCATCTGGAACCAAGTCCTGGTTTCCAGGCAAAACAAACATGTTGGGAGTGTGATACACACTAGAGGGTACAGTCCACCCAGGTCTTATATGTGGCCATGCTGAGGACGTCAGAGTGTATTTGCACCAGGATTTAGAAACAGTAGTAGGAGCCAGAAGCTTTTCAAATTACCTTCAGAGGGAAATCCAGCAAGCCAACTTCAGAAAAACACTACCAGATTAAAAAAACGTAATCTGTCTGTTTTAGACTAGGACTAGGCAAATGGCACTTGTATCACCTGGAGAATGGGGCTAACAGGAACCCCAGAGTTCAAAGGGAGATGTAGCTGCAGAGTAACAGCCTCATACACCAGTACACACTGAGAACTGACTAGCTGGAAAGAAACGTAGCAAGGGAAGAGATTTAACTCCTGGTGGACAAGCTGAACATGAGCCAGCACTGCAATCCTGTGGCAAAGGTTACCAACAGCCTCCTGAGCTGCACTAGGCGGAGAGCTGCCAGCAGGTCTGAGGAGGTAAACTTTTCCTGTGCTCAGCACAATGTGAAACACCTGGAGTGCTGGGCCTAGTTCTGGGCTCCCCCATGGAACAGGCATGCACAGGCTGGAGCAAGCCCAGCCAACGATCAGAGCTGATTAAGGGCTTTGAGCATCTGACATGTGATGAGAGGGTGAAGGAGAGTAAAAAATAACAAAGGCAGGCTCTTGTCTGCAACAAGAGACAAAAGGGATGAAGCTGAAATACAAGAAATACCATTCTGTGATTCTATAACTTAAAACATAAGAGAAAAGATTTCTACTGTGAGCATGGTCAAACACTGGAACAGGTTGCCCAGAGAATGCAGTCCATTTGGAATCTCAGTTCTTGGAGATACTCACGACTTTAAGGGACACAGCCCTGAGCAATCTGCTCCAGCCGGCCTTGCACTGGGCAGGGTGCCTGGACTAAATAAAACTCCAGACATCCTTTCCAATTCCACGACTGAGTTGGAAGTCTCCAGTTGAAAAGCAAGCACACATTCCCTCAAATACCTGTTTTCCCGAACTGTATCCTCCGCTTCTGCCACTAAGACGTTCTTTCACCAGGGACCGAAGAGCACTTAGAGCAGCATCGACAATAGCATCACTTGTCCTGCCACCTGCAGTGCAGCAAAATAAGTGATAAAACCATCAAAAGGCCATTTAAGGTATGCTCCTAACTTAATTACAAACTTAATCCTCCCTCACCCCAGTGATTTTTCAGGAAAGGCAGGACTGGGCTATGAGTGATACCATACTAGTGGTGGGACATCTGACTTACACACAAGCAGCAGGACTGACTTCACTACCCCTTTTCATTACCTGGCTTTCCTTATGAGGGGTGACTCTATGGCAAGCTCCAAATAAACAGGAAAAAAGGAATCATTCCTTGAACCTACCTATCAACCTCCAATAACTATGAACCGCAGATGAGACTATTAGACAATGCTAAGACATACACAATTTGGTCGAACTACTCCCACCCATCTGTCTCTCAGTTACTACAAGCACTAGACAGGAAGGAAACACCACACAGCACAGCACTAACCACTACCATAATTACTGCATTCAGGGAAGTTTTTAGGCACGCAACATTTAAAAGATCATCATATTTACCCTGATAATCCTCTGCTTTGTTTTTGTTGGCTCCAAATATCTTGATAGTTGGAAACCCTCTGACTCCATACTGTCCACCCAAGGACTGATGTTTATCCGCATCTACTGCGCCCACTTTCACTACACCCTGCAGAAACAAAACAAAAAATTACACCTAAGACTTCTACAGCGATTTAACACCTTTTATACTCTCTGCTGGGGGCACAAGGGAAGGGGACAGAAAAGGACAGTTACTAGGACTGCAACAGACAGTCAACAAAAGAGAGGTATTTTACCCCACAAGTATTGAACTACAGAATGTAGTTCATTCAATAAATGTCCACTTCTTTCTTTAGTGTGACAAAATAAATTTTAAATTGTTTGAACTATTATTTAGTTGGGGTTTTTTGTTTGGTTTTCTAAGAAGAAGAGTATCTATTTTACATATGCAGGAGTTCAGCAAATCATGACATGACTAATTTTTCTGTACTTAAAAAAAGTCATCACCAATGGCTTACAAAGCTGTTTGATGCCCTAGAGAATAGTAATGGAAATTCACAGGGACAGAACTGACTTTCTTCCTCTACAATTCAATGGCTTCTTTTAAAAAGGATAAAACAAAACAAACCAAACCAAACAAAAATCCTGAATTTTTAAGTGCCTGAGTAATACTTCTCTGGCTGGACAAGTATGATTAAAGTGATAATGGTTTTAAGGACCAAACCCCTCCATGTTCTCAATCCAGATGTCAAACAGCCAAACTCTCTTCAATCCACTTCCACATGAACAGCTGAAAGGCTAAACTTACTTTTAAAGCTGTTGCTGCTTTCTTCCACTCAGGGGTTAGCCTTTGACAATGACCACACCTTTTAGAAAGAAAAAAAAAACCAACAAAAACCAGTAAATGTCATTCAGATCTGACAAATATTTCAGAGTCACTCACAGCAAACTGTAGGAGACTGAGGATTTACTCGTGAAGAGGAAAAGAGGCTCTGCCACAGGATCACATCATCACATTTTCTTCAGGCTTCTGAAGAAAAACCTCTACATTATACAGACTGCAGCAACACTAAAAGAGGCACAGAAAGGCTTTCCCTAAACCTCTGAGTCCAGACACAGTCAGGCTGTTGCAATGAAAGGCCACTTTCTTCAGAAAGTGGATCTTTGGATGACAGAGGAGATCACAGAGGATTTGTACAAAGATGGAATATATACTGCCAGAACTTAAATGGAACAGACCCCATGTTCTGGACCTGAGCAGAACAGGAGACAAAGGGAGATGCTAAATTAAGATGCACAAAGCCAGTATTTTTCAATGGAAATTGGTAATTTTAAGTGTGAATTCAGATCTGTGCTTTCACATCAGAATTCAGCTCAGAAACACAGAAGCGAGGGACCTTCTCACTTACCTACAGCACTTTATTCAGTCATTTTAATACCAATTTAACTGGAAAATTTGAAGTAGAAAAATGGCATATAAGGTTTTGCTACCAGATCCTATTTGCCAACTTGAAATGCCAATTCCTACCTTCTTCCCCTCAGGAAAATATTTAAAGCAGGAATCCCAAGTACAGCTATTTTGCTAGTCAGGAGGCCATCAAACTGACAACCGTGGTGCCAACAAGTGAATGAAACCTTGAGCTGATCAGCAGCAGATTCCTGTGCTGCTCCTCTGTCATAACACCAAGCAAGTACATAGCTGCAGTTCTTACCATGGGGCATAGAACTCCACAAGCCACAGGCTCTCGCTCTGAATGACCTCCTTGTTGAAGTTGGTTGGTGTAAGCTCTATCACATCATCACTGGCCGAATATAAACCATTGACTGCCAGGAACAAAGTGCAGCTCACTGTGCCTACAATGAAAAGCAAAGACATCAGCACACCGCTTGAACATTTGTGACTCTCCTGTTGCCACAGCTAAATCAGCTCCCCACTCTTTGCAAATCAGCAGCAGTGGGAAGAAATTCCAGTTAGACCAGATAAAAAAAGAAGTTAAGGCAAGACACATGCTTTCCCTCCTCACTTAAAACATGATTCCACAGGATCATGTAAAAGGAGGGTCTGTGCCTAAAGCCAGCTGGAGTTATGCCACTCCTGTTATGGCTCTCCAGAGACTTGTGTCAAAGCTCCTACCCTAACTCCTGCTGGCACCAGAGCACCAGAACTTCCACAGGGATCCCCACAATCAGCTATCTTTTCTTTCAGTTCTCATAGAAACTTCTAAGCCAATTGTTCACACCTCCGGCACAGCAGGCACCCAAACACATCTTTTATAGGATCACGTCACGCAGGACTGTCCCAGCTAGGCTTGGCACAGTTACACTGATTTTAGGACCAGCACTCGATGCACTGGTAGTGCATCATTCTTGCACATGAAGTCTACCATTGATTTAGCTCTTTAGCAACAGACTGGAGAACAACAGCTAAATCTCTCGGGTTAACAACTCAAGCACTCTGAGAATGCTAAAAAAATAACATTAAAACACAGAAGGAAATTGCTTTCTCTTATGACTTTGTATTTCTGAAAATTTCTGGAACTTATTATTGCTTGAGACTTTGCACATAAAACCTCATAATCCTTCCTTCTACCTAGTCAGGGAGATTGAGCCATGACTTGATGAGAGATGACAAGCACCTCTGTAACAAAATACATCCAGCAAAAGATTCTTCTCAACCCACTAAAGACTGGAGGGAGTAA
The DNA here is from genome assembly GCA_013400915.1 of Pardalotus punctatus. Taxonomy (NCBI): domain Eukaryota; kingdom Metazoa; phylum Chordata; class Aves; order Passeriformes; family Pardalotidae; genus Pardalotus; species Pardalotus punctatus. The sequence continues at coordinate 127,469 of VZTX01021819.1, read as the reverse complement.
GAACTCAGACACCCAAGTTAGAACCAGCCAAAACATAGTTTTGCTGCAAGTGGTTAATAACTTGAATGGGAAGCTGCACATTCTCTCTCAAGACTCAAAGTGAGAGAAAAACAGGTCAATGATGCAGAAACTCTACAGCACATGGTACACAGACTGCACAGCATCACCTACACTTTATCAGTCCCATATAACAAAAGCCGGTTTCATTACCCCTATTCTGCAGGTGAATTAAGCTGACAGAAGTAACACCTTCCAGGTTACTCAAGCAGAGATCAAGACTGAATTGCCACACTACAACCCAGGGCCCCATCCATTGCACCACTACCCCATCCTAATGGTTTCTGCTAACACGAGGACCCAACCCTTTTCTTCTGGGGTGATCATAATTGGTTTCCATCACCAGATGTATACGATAGATCTGTCTCTTGAGTATGCCCATACACAAGCAGCACTTCATCAGCATTGATCAACTGACTTCCAAAGCAATCTGTGGCTGTCACAGCATGTTACGGTGACCTACAGGAGCAGCTGCTGCTGGGGTAGAGTAAGAAAATAAGGATGGAAAAAGTTCCTTGAATTTTACAGTAACTCTCAAGAGAAAAAAACTTCTCTAGACAGAATGAGACCATTAAATTGAAATCACCATATTCTGGCTTCACCTTTTAGGTGATCTCTGGTAGAATACATTCAGAAGACAGAATTCACTCAGCCATTTATGCCCCTTCAAAGAGATAAGTTCTAGCTTATGCAAATACACCTGCTAAAGAGAACTCACAAAAGAAAGCAGCACATGGTGAAATGCACCTAGTCACCCATTGCTGCATTTTTAAAAACTATGACTCATGAACTGGTGGCATAACTTTCATTCTTATAGTGAAACATTCAAGGTTTAATTCAGCTTCAGCATAGAAAAAGATAATTTTCCTACAAGCATCTAATAAATGCAAATCTGTCCTTGTTATTAATGAAAAAAGAAACAGATAATCTGATTTCAAAAGTTGTTTTCTAATATAAGTAAATCACATAGACAAGAGCATTATTAAACTAGCTAAGACAGCTCCATGCTGGTATTACTAGTCCTAACTGAACCACAAAGTTGCAAGTTCTGGAGATCTATTAAAAAAAGTCTTTGTCACGGGATGATGATAATCATTCTGTGAACTTCCACCTACAAATACCCTCTGCTGCAGCAGGGCTCGGTATGCCGGAGCTCACACATCCCTGCACACGTGCGCTCGGCGAGCCACAGCCTGGGGCAGGGCTCCCCGGCACCTTCGGCGTTTCCACCGAGGGGCCCGAGCGGCGGCAGCAGGGGCAAGGGACGGGGAGCACCAGCTCGCCTCGGACCCCGCCGTTTGACCTCGGTCACTGCTCTCTTTCAGCCCTCAAAAGCAGCAGATCGCAAGGCTTACTCAAATCAAAGCGGGTCTTTCAGTACGGTGAGAGATAACCACGGTTTTCTTTCTCTCTCTCCTTTTTTTTTTCTTTCTTGCTGATGGGATCTGTAGGATCTCTCTACCTGTGCTTCGCTAACCCACCGCCCCCGCGGCTCAGACCGGCCACAGCCGGACCGTGACTGCGAGCGCTGCCCCCACAGAATCAATGGGGCTGGGAAAGACCTCTAGAGACCAACTCCAGCCCATAACCGATCACCCCCATGTCAACCCGAGCACGGCACTGAGTGCCACGTCAAGTCTTTCATTAAACACCTTCAGGGACAGTGACTCCACCGCCCTGGGCAGCCCATTCTAATACCTAATTACCTTTTCTGAAAAGAAATTTCTCCTAACGTCCAATCTAAACCTTCCATGGTGCAGCTTAAGAGTATATCCTCTAGTCCTATNCCCGCCGTGGCCGCCGCCCATTGGCCGCACCGGAGCCCGGGCAGCGCCGCAGCCAATGGGGGGCGGCCGCGCCAGCCGCTGCGGCGCGCGGGGGGCTGGGCAGGCTCTGAGGGGCGGAGGCGGAGGAGGGCGGTGGTGGCTGGGCAGGAACTGGAGTTTCGGAGCTGCCCGGTGACGGAGCGTGGCTGTGGTGCCCCTCCTGAGCGCTGGTGCTCTGGGGAAAGCACCCTTAGTCTGCTTTCTGCAGTTTCCAGCAGTTTCGCTGTCCAGTGCGGCCTCATTGCTGGCGGTGCCCGGGCCTGGGCCAGAACCCGCGCAGGCCTACAGGGAGAAGGAAGGCAGGCCAGGGATTTGTCCTGTTGGGTGGCCGAGCAGCTTTGCTACTGCCTCTGAGTGCAAATAAGTCTCAAGGACGGTCTAAAAAAAGTATTTTGGCGGTCTGAATGGTTTCACTGTGAAAACCAAGGCGGGCATCTACATTNGGGAAGGGAAGCCACGTCCCGCCGTGTCCCACCGCCCCCTCAGGCCGCCCCCGGGGCCCTCACAACTCCTACCCCACCACAGCCAGCCCGCGCCGCGCAACCCCATGNCTGTCCAGTGCGGCCTCATTGCTGGCGGTGCCCGGGCCTGGGCCAGAACCCGCGCAGGCCTACAGGGAGAAGGAAGGCAGGCCAGGGATTTGTCCTGTTGGGTGGCCGAGCAGCTTTGCTACTGCCTCTGAGTGCAAATAAGTCTCAAGGACGGTCTAAAAAAAGTATTTTGGCGGTCTGAATGGTTTCACTGTGAAAACCAAGGCGGGCATCTACATTTGGAAAAAAAAAAAATGTTTTCAAGTCGCAAGCTCTCCCGTAGAAAATAACCCAGCTGAGTGTGCTGCAGGCCGAGGAAATACAAGCAAGGGGAGGGGACTGGTCATGCTGATAAGGGGGCTGTTAAAAACCGAGTAACCTGCATCCGACAGACGCTTGGAAAGTTTGCGCCGAGCAGCACAGCATGTAGGTGGCCCTTTTGTAAGAAAAATCAGCATCCCAGTTCAAAACCACTGGAAACAACGATTCGAAAAGCTGGTATTCCACCCTCCCTTTCCCCCAAAGATTGCACATTTGCAGGTGGACCCTATGGCTTGGGGCTGTATGTTGGGCACAGATTCAGACAAGGGCTTTTGCAGAGCTGGGATTACACGATTGAGTGAGCTGTGAATTTTGTAGTGTAGTAATAGTATCTGAACTTAATGTACCATTGAAATAGAATTTTTCAGCAGTTGGATATAAAGTTGTCTACATTTTACCCCTATCCACACCCCCACTGCCTCATGCTCACAAATAGCATTTTCCAGTATGCTTCAGTCCTGCTTTTTGAGAGAATGAAATTGTTGGCACGGTAAGAACAGACAGCCGTCTTCACCCTCAAGTTGTTTCAGAAGTGGGAACACAGAGATGCACAGAAAAAAAATTTTAATCGGAATGGTTACAAAATACTGATGTCTTGGCATTTTCATCTGTAAAAGGGCAGCTTGCTGAGCAGGCAGGTTCAGATTTGCAATGCTTCCAAGATCTTAAGATAAAACGTGTCTGTTATTTTACTGATTCCTAAAGCAAGTGGGAACTGCTTTGCAGACCACCAATGAGTATTTCTCCAAAGGGTCTCTTACATTCTGCTGGTATGGTGAAAAAACTAAACATGAGATGTCAGGGCACTATTGAGCAATTAGCATGACGTTATCTTCAGGTAAAATACACAAACCCAGAAATCATTAAAGAATTATTTCATGGCAGCAGGCATGTAAACTAGCAGAGAAAATTGAGAATTGGGGGTGAGGGGAGAGAATGGCTAATAGAAAGATCTGCATAGGGATAAGTGTGATTTCTTTTTCATGGGTGTCTGCTGCAGTAAGTTGAATGGCTGTGTTTAACATTTCTATAGCACCGGGAAGCATGTGTTAAAGTACTTATTCCCGAATAAGGACCTTTTAGGAGGTCTTTACTGACTCATCAAATTCCTGGTGAGTTTCTGCAGGAAATGGTTCTACAGGAACAGTTCAACATTTTTATGTGTGTTCTGGAAATACACATAAGATAGTGCCAATACAACCTGCACCATGACAATTATTAGTCGAGTGATAAATAACGATGAAAACAGGGAAGTGATACAGGCTGTGTGATAAATGAGCTCCCTTCAGACAAAATGCACTAAGGGTTGTGATGAGCTCACATAGGACTTACACTATCTCAGTGAAACAGTGCTTGAATGGAGCCTCAACAGAGATTTAGATGCTGTTTCTCCATTGCAGCATGAACTTTGATGTATTAGTGGCAAAAAGTCTCATGTGACTCATGGCTACATACAAAGGGGAATAGTGGAAAGATACTTTGTCTGCAGAGGCTAATGAGACAAGTTATTGAGCCTACATTTAAAGATATGTAGATATTTGCAGGCACAGGATTAGAAGGGACTTTGCAGATTTCCGAGGTTAGCAGGCTGGTTGAGCAGAGATCGTTCCATGTAAGAGCCTGTGACACCTCATGAATGTGTGCAGGGGAGCCAGCTGATACCAAACCTGAAATTGGTTAACAGAGAAGGAAATGCAGAGTTTAAAGAACACTTGTGCAGGACACCGAGATAATCAATGTTATAAATGTGAGAAATAATCTTGTATTCCAGGGATCTTGCCTGGTTCCTGCCTTGGCAGATGAGTATAAGGAGTGTAACACAGAGGCATTCTGACTTAACAAGTTCTGGTTGCTTTCTGACTTCCAGACTGAGATGGGGCTGAGTGTTTCTGTAGTGCAGTTCCCAGTAAAACAAGCATTGCCTGAAGGAATATTTTTCATTTGTGTTAGTAACATGCATTTAATTTTAGTCACTCGTAGTTACCAAAAGGCTGGAACCAGCCATCTGTCCTGTTGCTTAAATGGAGCATTCACCTATTCAAATCGAGGCCTTTCTCTCCCAATTCTTTACTATCACGGTCATTCAGTTCCCAAGAGGACCTGTCATTCCATTTCTTTGTATCATAATTTATTTGGGATTAGCGTCTTTCACAGCCATTTTGTCATCACTTCTGGACTCGAAAAATGGCATTGAAAACCCAGTAGTTTTAGAAGCACCCAGTCTGACCTGATCATGCAGCCACAACATGGACTGCAGCAGTATGAGGTTTATTCTTTATGCATGACAACAGCAGGTATCACGTTTTCCAGATGTCTCCTTTCTTAGGTTATATCCTGATAGCACATGAGATAGGTAACGATGACACACCCTGACACAGAAAGTCACTTGCCATTTATCTGGGTCATGTGAGACAGCAAGATTGAAAGATTCAACACGAAGATTTCTAGTGGCATTTTCTACAGTATTGTTTGATGCAGGATACCTGTTAGGGGTCCTTCCCTTGAGCTGTGAATCCTCTGCTCTGCTAGAATCTGAGGATGCACCCACTCCTTCTAAATAGCAGCAAGTACTATTTTTTTAGTACTTTTACTATTAATAGCTGGCAGACCAGTTTTACTGTTGCCTGTGAAGAAGTTTGGGGGGAGTGGCCATTGCTGATAGAGGTGTTACTAGCCTGGCCCCATTTCATTCGGGTGCTGCTGGAAGCAGTGACAGCAGGAATGTGGGGATATCCAGCTGACAGCTCATGGCTTTGTATTCAGCAGTTAATTTTCATCTATCTCACTTCCCTGAAACATCTGCGCAAGGGAAGGGGCAGGTTCAGAGGCAAGAATCTGGCAGGATCCCAACAGTTCTGACTCTTAGTAGGTTGAGGTACCATAGACTGAACCCTCAGATTTCAGCGGCGAAAGGAAAACAGTCAGTAAGGATCTGATTTATTGAGGATGCCTCTGTGCTGATTGGAACTTGTGAGCAGCAAGGGAATGGATGATGTAGGAGGGGATGTCTCAGATACCAGAATATTAGAGAGGGGGCAAACACAAGCATCCAGTTTAGAAGCATGAAAACTTCAAATTCAGTAGTTACATGAGAGACAGTACCCAAAATTTGTCCTGAAGAGTACATAATGACAATGCTTTCTGTGCTTACAGTTCCAAAGAGGGAATAAGAACAGAAGGGAAAAATGAATTCCTCTTGTGCTGAAAAAAAAAAAAAAAAAAAAAAAAGAGTTGCTTATGGGTCCATTTCCCTTCAAGTTTTCTTCAACTTGATCAAGCAACTTGCAAGCACAGCAAGTCTCAAACCTTACAGCTTGAAGCATCTGACAAGACTTGGCAGCCAAGAAACAGCATTTCCAGCAGCTAAATAAAATCCTTAGTCTCTTCTGACAGATATACCAGAATATTCTACATTAGAAGAAAAAAATACACAAAACCAGTTCAACTAAATCAATGAGATTTTCAGGAAGTAACATGATGTTTGGTGCAGAGGGCTGTATTGCAGTCCACAGGATCCTTTAGAAGTATCTCCAGTTGAGCCTCACTTCCATGTTAAACGTGGAAGTAGAGTCTCCTCATGAGTCTCAGGGCTGACTAGGCCATGTGTATGTGTATGGCAGACCACACTATCTGTCACTTTGGAAGGCACCTTGGGATTGTCAAGCAAAGACAAGTATAGTGGATACTTACTGTTGTGGAAGTCCAGTAAGTGTCTTGTCATTTTTCAGTTTAATGGCTGCCTTGTTTGATTTGACTGTGCCAAGGAGAAATATCTGTTGTAATAAAGTAAGAATAGATATCTTTCATTAAGAAAAATAGGTTTGACTTGAATGTGTGACATACAGGCTGACCTGCTGTACGTACAGAAAAGCCTTGGAAGTCACTCTGAATGCCCATGAGCAAAGATTGTTCTCCTTGGTGAGGAGCACGTGCTCAGAGCCTCCTCAGCTTGAGTTCCTAGTATGTCTTGAGAAAGGAACGGGGAAATGTTTCAACCAAGGAAAATTCCAACCAGGGAAATTCTGGTTACATGATGGGAAAACCTTTTTCACTTTGAGAGTGACTGAACATTGGCACACAGATTTTGGAACCTTCATCCGTAGAGATATTAAAACTCTGAATATAACCCTGAATATAACCCTGAGCACCCAGACTTAACTTTGACTCTGAAAATCACCACCAGTGGTCCTGACTCAGAAGGCCCATCTCTGTCATCTGCCCTGTACAGTGAGTGCAGCATTGCTGCATAGTGAATGCTTTCTTTTTTTTTTTTTTTTTCATACCAAAATATTTGGTTTCCAA
>VZTX01021819.1:72529-120369 GCA_013400915.1 Pardalotus punctatus | reverse complement strand
TTTTTCCACACAGGCTCAATAGCTCTGTCTAGTTCTACACATCAAATCACTGTAACTCTGCTAGACAAGCACTACATGTGTTTGCAGCATCTGTATGGCCACTTAACATCTCTGCTCAAGAAAGTCAAAGCATCAGCCCACTGAAAATCTAAGAGCCAGCACCACAGACCTAATATTCCTGTCAGATTTTATTAGAGGAATTGTAAATAATTTTAAAACCAGTCAAATGACTTCCAGCTGATCCTGAAAGGCTGAAACTGTATGATCTTGTTACAAATATGTATTTCTGCAGAAATCAGTGTTTTCAGACATCTCATGTATAGCTTGTGAGTCCACTTCAGCTTCCCTTCTGGGTGTCTTGCCTTACTTAAGTCATTGAATATAGAAACCTTCCTCCTTTAGCTGCTCTGGGCTGTACTGGTTCTCTTCTACCCTTGAACAAAAAAATTTGCCTTAAACTCCAATAAACACATCATATAAGGCCAACCTGTCTTTGCCTGTGTTTTTGTGAAGCTTTTGGAAGTGTTGATTTTAAAGGATATTTGAGAAAAGTGGTGGAACAAGACTAAGAGAGCAGATATTGAGGGAGTTGAAAAGTACACCAGTGTATGTACACCAAGGGAAACTGTAAAGTGAAGGGAAAGATACCAAGTAAAGGGGTATATTTATTCGGTGTTGTCGATCTCTACTAGTTTGTGTCAGGCTGGTGGAAGCAAGTCTGTTTGGAAGGGGGAGGCTGCACATCCAGACAGCTCTAGTGATACCTGCAGCCCTGGGGGTGCTGGCTGATGGGAAAGCCCTGTCCTGCTCCTCTCCTTCCAGCTTGGTCAGTCTGGGATGGCAGTGCACTGCACCAGAGTATTTGTACACTATGGCAGGCAGTATTTTTATTCCAAGGTACAGTCTGGGTGATTATTTGGCCTGATTTCATATTGCTGTTTTATTTTTTCAAATGCTTATCTAGCTTTCATTAAGGAATTGATTATTTTGGAGGTGTGATTGGAAAAAAGTTTGTGTAGGGCAGTTACCAACAAAATTGTTTGTTTTTCTGTAGTTTCTTAGCCTGAGTTGCTAGTGGATGACATAAATTCCATCATTAATAATATATAAACCTGCCTTTATTTGTACCATGACAAAAAATTGAAACTGCTTTGCTAAAAAAAATCCTAACAATCTATTGGAATTATTTTAGAGAAGGGCATCAAGGTGATAGAGATTTAGAAAGAACTGGAATGATCTATTTCCTAGGTAATGTGTAAACAATGAAAATAGATGACAAATACCCGTATAGTACAAATATCCGTGTGATCAAGGAAGTTTTTTGTGGAATACGTGGAAGCATATGAAAGGAAAGTGGGAAGAAATTAAGGATGAGTTAATGAAAGCTGTTTGTTGGAAGAGCTATTGAGAATGGTCAAGACTGGGGGTGGCCCCTCATGCCAGGGCGTTTCTCTGCAGTGGAGAGGGAGGCTGAAGGACAGACCTCCAGATCTCCCCTGCCCTTTAGCTTTTGTATTTTATAGTTTATAGTTTAGCTTTTATAACCCTACAGTTTTTATACTCCCCTGTCTCAGCACTGGTGCAGGGCATGACCCTAATGAATAAAGAATTCTTGCTGCCAGGTATCAGCTAATGCAATGATAACCACTAGATGCCACTGTGCCGTTTCTCTGTGAAAGACTACGTGTCCTTTGCAGACCCGAGCAGAGGATGTTCCTTTCAGTGACAGCTCTGATGCCGTTAACTTATGGGGGTCTTAGCAGAATGTTTGGAGATGTGTGTGAATGGCTTTGTGTTCGTATAGTCCAACAGAGACTTGTGACAGCACTGACAAGAGAAGACAGCAGGGAAGGTTATTCATCACTGAGGTAGTGCTAGCTGGACTAGTTCTTATGCAATAGAAAGCAGCAGTGGCCATTACTCTATAAGAAGTTTGCATTTTCTATAAGCTCCTCTTGCTCAGTGCTCAGCGTGAGTTGCCACTTCTGTGGGAACCCCAGACCACAACTGTGGCCTGTGACTGTGAACTTGGGGACTGTCAGTAGAACCTGCATTCAGGGCCACCAAACAGGGACACAAACACACAAGGGATTTTTAATGCACCCAAACATTATTAAAACAAAAACCCCTATAGATGACACTTTCTGCTGTGTTGTAACAAATTGCCATCGAATCAACATTGCTTCATGTTGCCTCTTTTGTGACATTATCTCCTAGTGACGTTACCAGTGCTGTTGTATGCAACCTCTTTAATCACTATTTAATAAAAAAAATTTAGTGAGGCTTAGAAAGTTCTGGTGAGAATAAACCACACTACCCCTGTGGCCGTGACCCAATCTGCTTTCTCTATGAAGATCAATGGGATCAGTTGGGCGGATTTTCCCCCTCAGGACAGTGAGCCTGAGGGGGAGGGGGAAGGCGAGGCTGGGGAATTCCCCACATTCCTGCTTCTTAAATTGTCCCTCAAAGCTTTAGTTACTCCCCTTTCCCCTCCTGGTTTACACCCCTTTCCCCTCCCAGTTATTTCATATGTGTTAGTTGCTAGAAAGTTCTTCGTTCTTTGTACCCCATTGGTTCATTTAAATGTACTCCTCCCCGTTTCATTTTATTGGATACTTGTGGTTATGTAATTCCCCCCCGTTGGTTAATCTGTCGTTCCTCCCCTTGGACTTCCCCTTTCTGCTCCCCTTGAAACCCTCTGCAGCTCGTTTCTGTGTTCTTTTGCCACCCCCCATCTTGTCCTTGTTTTCTGGTTGGGGAATAAAGGTTTGGTCTCCATGGCAACCGAACCTTCCCATCTCCTTTACCTCTGCGGAGTCGCTACAAAGTTATCGGCTGCTGCCAGACCCGGCTGAGGTCTCTGCGAACGGCTCCCGGCTTGTGAGCAGGAGCCGACCTCCGGATTACGAGGGGCGCAAAAAGCGGTCTCCGCTGTGGCACACGTGTTCCCGTCGTGCGCTGACCATCCGGGCGGTCAAGCGGGCAGCGACATACCCCTAAGCTAAGAGCTTCCCCTGGGCTAAATATTCCTTAGGGAAGATTTAGGACATTAGCCCTTAGTTTGGAATACACTTTCCTGTCTCCTTACAGCTGTAGTTTTGTGCTGGCATTTTCTCGTAACCTAACCATAAGCCTAATCCTAGAGTGTCCCTTGGATAGGGTTGCCCAAACCTTCTCCCAGTTACACCATGTCCAAAGAAGATAATTTTTACAGTCCTTTCTGTCATCTTCCAGCCCTGCTCCTACTGTGGTCTGTGACTCTCAAATCTAGTCCTGACCCAAGCAATAAGCTAAACCACAGGCCAGAGATCCTTCCCAACTGGAATTCTTTGCATATGAGCTCTGGTAATGCCACTGCTTTACTACAGTGTTGGGTTGAGAGAAAGCCCAGAGCTTCAGGAGCAGGGCTGATGGCGCTCTTCCAAAGTGGCTTCTGGCATCAGCCTTTAGTTTACTTGGAAAGACACCTTACAGCCTTTTAACAGCTGTAGATTTCAGTTTATCTCTTGTCTCTGTACCAAAGTGTAATCCTTGCCTGGACCTTAGACAAGGTAGGCAAGCCTTTCCTCCAGCTATCCCTCCAGTGGGATAGATCTTTCTGCAGCTCCAAGCTTTCTTTGGCAGTTCCTTTCCAGCTCCACCCCAGCTGCATCTGTGGGATGTCTCAGTATCTCAGCACCCAACACTAGACTGAGCCACTAGCCAGAGACCACTTAGATATGGGGATGAAATCAGCGTCTCTAATTCACTTTAGCTGTCGGATCTCTGACAAGAAGAATTTGTAATAGACTTGTGTGAGTGCGCACATGTGTGTTGAGTTCCAGAGAATTTGCAAAACTTAGTGAACTTGCAAAATAAATAAACCAACCCCAGAAGCAAATAGTGGTGCGGATTACTCATTATCAAGCTAATGAGTATCAAGAAGATGCAAATATGTACGCTATACAGTGGAAAACAGAAAAAGAATTGCTTTTCTCATGTAAAGAGTCTTATGACTTTCTCCTATGCATTCCGTTTTGCATTTAGCCTTGTTAGCACATGCTCAGTTTTATGAGTGTATGGATGGTGAGGGTTACAGTGCAGGCACATGTCTGTATTGCAGCTCTGTGCATGTGACAAAAACAGGATGTGACAGATACAGAATTTAGCTGGAAAGATGCTAAAATGTAACAACAGCCAGCCAACAGATTTTCTCTTGAGTCCTTCCAGATACAGAATTTAGCTGGAAAGATGCTAAAATGTAACAACAGCCAGCCAACAGATTTTCTCTTGAGTCCTTCCAGTACAAAAACATTTAAATATAGTAAATTGTGTATTAATAACGTTGCAATTTGCAGAATTCTCATGGAAAGAGAGGTTGAGCATGAGCAAAGTTGCAACAGAACACAGAACCACCATGAAAGTCAGGGGGCTCCCTTTTATCTTGTCACTGACCAGCCTGGCCAGGCAGGTTGTGTCATGAGCCAGAAGCTGGTCATCCCAGATTTTTTGCTACTTTGTTTTATTTAGTATTTCAAAAGTTTGATGTATACTATATGACTAGAACCAGCGGGGGTGCTAACTCAATGCTGATCCTCCGCCTGCATTTGTTGGTTTAACATGTGGAATGCTGTCTTTCTCTGGAGTGATGCCCTTTATTTTCAAATATTGGTTTACTCATCTTGTGAGTTTGGCAGTTTTTCATTTGAGTGACAAATGAGTGACAAGCTAGAAATCAAAACACCTTATCTCCAGACACCAGCTGGTACTCTGTCTGGACTCAGTTGATGGCTTTTAGAAGTATGTGAAGTCTATATTAAGCATCTGAAAAGGCATGTGTTTGCCTTGTGTTAGTGTTTGGATCCTGTTGGATTTTAGTTCTTGCTGTGCCACATGTTTTCGGTGCCAGAATTTGCAGATCTGCAGACTAACTTATCTTCCTTTTCCCTCACTCAGTCTGATATTGCCACTAATTAAAACATGTCATCCATCAGAAAGCTAATTGTCACTACTGTACAAGGGGCAATCTGAGGAAAGGGTATTTCTAGTAGATTAGAGCTGTGGCATGTGTTTATTCTTTGGAAGCTAGAGGTTTGGAGAGCTATCTTGTTTTTACTTTTTAAATCCTTTTTTTCTTTTATCAGGGAGAATGGCTTGGATCAACTCCTCCTTAGAGGAGGAGGCTGTTTTCATAACTAACCTGCTTGTATACTACCAGAAAAAGCATTGTTTCCCAAAAGTTTCTTAAAAAGAATATTTGGAAAGTCTCTAGCCAGTTGTCTCTTGTGCAGGGAGACATACTCATTCAGATACTCACACATCTGGAAGGGGATATGTCTGAGCAAATGGAGGGAGTGAAAGAGTAGAAATGGGTGGACTAGAGACTGTCTATAAATGCCTCTGGTCAGGTCTCTCTTGCTGGATATCCATCTTGGACTTTAGAAAACTTTTCCCCCAAAGCCTGTAAATTAAGCTAACGTATTACTTTGAATGCCTTTTAATTGCAACAAATCAAAACGTTCAGAAAAATATGTTATAGTTTGGTGTATTTCAAAAAATCTTGATTAGTTTGAGTCATGAACTGACTCAATGGCACATAACAGATACCTTTATTCTAGAACTTTATAGACAATTAGGGAGTGTGTGAGGAATATCATCTTTCCTTTTCTCTTCCTCTTCTACTGCAGGATTGCCCAAGTTCAGTGTAAGCCTGCTGCTCCTTGCAGTGCTCTGAAAGAGCTGGCAGATGGTGCTGCTTGCCTTTGACATGCAGAATACTTCATCTTCGTACTGTTGCTACTGTCAAAACAGTCTGTTCATAGAAGTGTGGTGTGCTGGAGATTGGAGATCAAGGGAGGAGAAGAGTAAAAAGAGTTGAACAGGAGCGAGTCTTACAGTCCTTAAGATTTTGATGGAAGCTAACAGAAGTAAGATTAGTTGGAGCTCCTGCGTTAACATGACTATTTGCATTGTTTGCTAAGATTAACATTGAAAATTATATGTGCAAAATTAGACATAATGTGTTGTATTTTTTAACTGAGTACTCTTAAGTTAATGTAGCTGTAAACTTTAGGGCAAGAAGGGTCCATTCTGGTAGTCTGGGGTGACCTGGGTTAAAACAAAGGTGCTTGGGCTTCCCCTGTCTGAAGTAGCCCATATATTTTAGACAAGCAGACAACTGCAGTTTAAAAATGAACAAAGGTCAAGAGTTGGGCCAGTATTAATTTATCCCATCTGAGGAAATGTTACATTAAATTTTGTGCACTGAATTTTACAGTGCTCCTGTAGAAGAAAAAGCTCACACTGCCACATATTGCATCACATCATTGCAGGAAATAATGCTGCACCATTGTAGGAACAATATTATAAAGCTCAAAGGCAGATGTTATATGGAGAGAAAGGTTATTTCATTTTCTCCCATCCTCATACCTGCATGATCTCAAGCACTAAGACACGTGTGTCCAAGCCACACACCCACCATTCAGGCATCTGAGATGGTTGAGTTGATCAGGTGGGGAAGGCAGGGTCATATGCACTATGGAGGAAAAATGTACAAATGACTGATTATTGTGAGTACTCTCAAATTTCCTGGATTCTCCATAGTTTGATGACCATTTGATAGTTTTGGATAAGTGTTTTTGCACCCACAGAAGCTGATGGTGACCTTGATCTCTTGTCTCACTGTCCCATTTCATCTCAGTCAGACAATTTGCTCATGATTATTTGTCTCCTTATGAAGGTGTTTAATGGATCCAGCCCTGTTAGAATCTCAGAATGGTGGTGGTTGGAAGGGATCTCTGAAGATTATCTAGTACAACATCCCTGCTCAAAGCAGGGTTAACCAAAGCAGTTTGTTTAAGACCATGCCAGGTGTGGTTTTGAATATTTCCAAGAGACTCCACAACCACCATTTTTGACCACCCCTTCAGATAAAAAGTTTCTTATGTTTAAATGGATTTCCTGTTCCTCATCTACTTACCATCATCTTGTAATGTCTTGAATCTTTGTTTTAGTCTTGATGTAGGATGTTCTTTATTTTAGGCTCTCCTATTTTAACCCAGCCTGGGTGTGAGACATGCAGAAACTGTTGGTAGATATGCTATGAACTTGATGATGAGCTAATCTAGGTGCCAACACATGCCATTCTTACACCCTACTTCTTCCATGCATTATGGTATATCTACATCCAGACAGTTATCTTCTTTCTCTACCAGGACTGATCCTAAACTTTCTGTTCCAAATCTTAACATCATCAGTGTCATACAGGGACATTCAATTTAATGAGGTGAATCCTAGTGCAGAGTTACCAGGTATAACAGAAATGGATGTAGCAGAGTAAGACATTTTGCTTCTCATTCAGCTTAGAGAAATAAACTTAATTGCAGGGAACAGGGCAATATTTCAAATTAAACCCCATAAATTCTCTTGTCAGCTCTATCTATTACATGGAAATAGGATCTTGGGCATTAATTTAGGAGGCTGACAATGTGGTAATGAAGGGGAAAGTGAGAATATGCCCTTGATACATTGCTAAAGTTAGAACACGTGGCTTCGTGAATGTTGAAGGACATTTGTTTAATGAGCAGGGTCCTGTATGGATACTAAGAGATTCAGGAGGACTCGACACTGAGTAGTTGAAAGTTCATGCACAAGGAACAATCAAAATTGGTCTGTATTCTTATTGTGAAATGTGAAGTTTTAGCACCACAACATTCTTAGTTGCTTCTGAGAGTTACTTGGGTGAGATGTAGAGACTTTGCTGACTTTTTCCAATACTGATGGAAGCATGGTCTTGAAGGAAACTTGCAGAACATTTCACTACTTGAGACCTGCGTGCCACAGTTGTTCACAAAATGCTGATTTTGTGCTTATTGGCACATATTCACCTTTGGGCTTCATAGAACTTTACACTTATTACACTGGACTCTCAGGTAAGCAGCCACCAATATATTATCCTTCAACAGGGCAAAGGAGAAAAGGCTCTGATTTTAGGTGTCACAAGATCTGCTGTGCTTGGGTTGGGGTGGGTCAGATGTCAAGGCTCCAGTACACTGAAAAAAAGCCTGTTTTTCACAGCTCTTGGATTGCTAAAACTTCTGAAATCACACTGAGAGGGCACCAATACAGTAGGTAGATCAAATGGATTTAAAGGCGTGTCTTATACAATGTAAATTTCAAATTTATGTCCTTAGCCTCTAGAGGTACCTCATGAGAAATAAACAGTATGATCATACCAGCTGGCCACATATGGCAGTGTGATTAGTGAAAGGTCAGTGTGCAAGTGCACTTTATCAGGAGGCAAGGTATAATTTGGACAAGTATCACTCTTGTTAGAACTCGTGGTCAAATCCCTGAGCCTGTGCAGCTCTGGCATTACACCCCAGCTCTTTGCTATTGTGGTAACCTGCTCAGATTATTTCAGTTAAACCCCTCAAAAGCCCCTAGGCCTTGCCTTACACTGCTGCATATGAAAACAGTGACACCAACAGTGAGCACAAAATCCAGAGTCTAGATTTCACAAAGGGGATTAATTTATGGTTAATTTTGTGTTATATTTTTAGCCTTAAATATGCAATATCAGTTTTCCTCCTTTTACCACCAAATGGATTAAGTTCAATGCAATTACAGCAGAATTGTTAAGGGGAAAATATGAATCTTTTGGCTTCATTGCTTTAGACTGTTGATATACTGCAGTTATACTGCCAGTGGTAAACTCGGTAAAACCTGGAGCCCTTTCTGGCCTTGAAACCAATTAGCCTCATCTGGCCATTACCACACTATGGAGCTCTTTAGCTTCTGAAAAATGTTATGTGTATATTGATTGATTCCTGGCTTGTATTAACTCCAAAAATCCCTGGTTTACATTAACTCCAAAACTGTACCTGAGGCTTGTGTAGGAAAGTGCTAATTGGCCTGGGACAAAATCATGCCATGGATTATTCTAATGATGTAGCCACTCTAGAAAATCCAGTGGCCCGGCCTATGCCTCTGGCTTAATTTGTTAATATAAATAGAGTCTTACAGCTTTAAGCATAGAGTTTTTTTCACAGGGGGTACAGCTCATCCACGACTTCTAGAGCCAGGACATAGGATGAAAAGAAAAATTTCCACATGGCTCTTTTTCTTCCACAAAACCCAATAACTTTTTTGTAAGAACATTGAGTCCGTATTTTTAAAGCTGTTTGTTAGAGTGATTAGAGAAGCCCAGGGGACAAATGTGCAAAAGGACGCATCTAGAATGGGAGCTGTCTGCTTGACTTCTATGTCAAACAGTTATTTAAACAATGACAGGATCTTAGGCTGCCTTTGTAGTTAGGAAAGAGAGATAACTGCTAATCTCATTTATGTCATTTCCATCAGGAGCTGTACCAAGAATCTGGTTGAATGCCGTATTGAGCCTCAGGCAGAGGAAATGTGAGCAAGTGGATTCCTGCCCATTATGGCTAATATTGGCTCCTCCAGATACTTTGTGCAGGTATGGGAAACATTTTTTATAAGACACTGCAACAGGTTGCCCAGAGGGTTTGCAGATGCCCCATCTGATTTTGCTGGCTGTGAAACAAACTTGTAGAAACAGCTACCCCTACTTCCTCAAGGGTGTTACAGACATCACCAGAGCTTTGTGTGACTGTCACTTTCCGCTTTGTTTTACATAAGCCATGCAAAGAGAGACCTCAAAGTTGCTTTAGTAATCAGTGATTCATCTCCCCTAATTTGTGTCAGAAAATAATTAACTTTGGTTTACTGATCTGCATATCTCATTAATGCAGACTCTGAAGACAAGGAAATAAAGAGATGTCATTCAAAACCTCTTCCTCCTGTTCATGCTGTGAGGAGCCAAGGAAGAGATCTCTTCAGCTGGGGCAGGTGAGCAAAGAGTGTGGGAGTCAGCATGACAGCTTGGCTGCAACCGCTCTCCATCCCACTGCCCTGGTCTTACTTTTGGTTCCTCCTAAAACAGGTCACTGCAAGTCTTGTAAGCTGCTGCAGGCTGAGGCTGCACCCGAAATAAGCCACAGAAATGGGAGAATGAGTGGTTTCTAGTGGGGCAGAGGCTAAATCCTGAGGCTAAGCAGGAAGGCAGCACAGGAGAACTTCTTGTGGATAGAGAGATCTCAGATTAACAAAGGCTATGAACTTGCTTCTCTGTTCTGTCAGAAAGGGGATGATTCCCTAAAGTGAGCTTTTCCCAACAGAGAAATAATTATCGAGGGTTCATGTCTGGTAAACACACCGAGGTCACATTCTTGTGGGTGACTTTTAAGATGATTTATATTTGAAGAAGTGGTATAAAAATGCATGCAGCTTGTGCTGCAGATGATGATAAGAAATCCTTAAAGTTGAGACTAAAATCCGGGATAGAGAAATTTAAATTGTTTCCTAGCAATAGTTGGGGGAATATTTTTCTAAAAATATGAGACATATGATTTTACAGTCCCCTGAAGAGTTACTGCAGGGGTTATGGTGAGAAAATGTAATCATAAAAATATGAACTAAAGGTGTTTAGCTCTGCATTAATTACAAATTTCAGTGAAACATCTGTTATGATGTTGCCACCAGGTTGCACCCAGATATTTGGTATGTTCAAATTGTCTTTCTTGAAACATCAAATTATACAAATTGAAAAATCATTGTAAAGACTATTTTACCATGGGATTTTCTAGCCCAGAATCACCTCCACCCTCAAAGCCTAGCAAAGTAACTTGCCGGAAGGCAGAGAACCCACAGTTATGAATGTATCATTAAGATTCAGGGTATTGCTATTGGCCTTTTACAGCACCATGAGGAAATGAGACATGCTCTATTGGGAAAATGACTGAGACCTTTGAGCATAAAACCAACTTAAATTATGTCTTGGGAATCAAAGACTTAAATATTCAAAACTCCCATGTAGTTGCTACCAGAGATCCTTGAGCTTCACAGGCAACTCAGTTTTCTGTGCATGCCAGAATAGCCTTATTTTCTACAGGGCTGTGCAGAGTTGTTTGTCTCATGTCCTGAACCCATTAATTCTGCAGATTTCATAGATGCCCTATAGAGCTCAGTCTAACCAAAGCAATAAAACAGAATATGGGGAGCTTATTTATTCTGTTACCTTCTTTGACTGAGCAGCTTCAGACCCATGTCATGTGTATGGAAACTAAGCATTGAGCTATGTTGTTTTGGATGAAAAAGAAAGGGTGTCGAACCCCTTCTATTGAAGCTGTTCCCCCTTGTACAATGGGCTGGAAGTGGACAGGATAAGCAGACAGCAGGTTAGTGTGGGCAGGGAAGCTCTGGTTCCCATCCTGGAGAACAGGGAGTAGAACTGCTGTGGATGGGAGATCAGTAAATTATTTGGTCTTTTATGGAAACAGCATCACAGAGTAATGCCTTATGCCTATGTGTGTGTGTGTGTTTGAGCGCCTCATTCCCTCCAGGCATAAGTATACCTTTAATAACAGATGGAGATGAGTGCAGGTGATGGCATGTGATGCTAAGCTGTGATTTGTCTAGCAGTGAAGCAGTTCAACAAAGCAATACAGTCTGTGAGAATGCATTGATCCTGAAAATTCCTAGATGTCCTGAGAAAAGAGAGAAATAATGCATTTACCAAAAATTCCTGATCCTGTTTCAGCACCTAAAGCTGTGAGAGAAACTTAGTATCAAGATTCTGTTTAAAAGTAGCTATGACACTCTGGGAACGTTTAAATCAAGGGTGCCAAGCCATGGACCAAGGACTGGGAACTTGATTGTCCACACTCTTGCTAGAAAAGTTGTGTAATGCCGAGGGTTGAGGAGGGGTGGAACAAGCCTCTGCATTTACCGAAAGTGTCTCTATGGCTTTGAGAGATCACTCCAGCCAGCACTGCTCTGGTGCTGTACAGACANACACAGTTTTGGGGAGAGACCATTGTGTTTTCCAGGGGGTGCTTAGATCAGGAGGTTTTCCACCAGTGAGGTCCTGTTGTATTAGGACCCGCAGTGGTAGAATTGGTATGGTCCACTGCCACAGTTGTGGACATAGTTTTGGTCCCATTCAACTAGCACTCCCTCAAGGTCCTCATGAGAAGAACTGTGGAGGGATCCCAGGCTAGGGCTTTTTCCCATGGGCAGGTCACACATTACCATCCTTTCCTGGAGGTGGAGAGAGCATTTATCTGGCCTGCTCCTACCACCTGGCCCTGATACTGTTTACAACATTAGTATGGATGTTACTTCTAGGTGTTTGTATCTATATACATTTAAATCGCTGTCACTCTCAGCTCTGTAGTGAGAGACAGGCACTTTTAAGATGTGATTCATGTCATCTCAATGCAGACTTCTAAATAAATCAGATGAATCACAGCCTAAAACTTTTACATGCCATTGATGATGGCAGCACAGGTGACTGATTCAGATGGAGGACCACCTGCATTAGTCCAGACAAATTCCTCCCTGTGTGTGCACATAGCCAGTAGCCGTAGTGTTCATCTGTAAGCAGGGCCTCTGAGGCCAAGGAGAAAGACAGGACCATGGTGTAAGTGGAGCTGGAATCTTGTCCCTACTGCAGAGAGGCACTGACAGCCATGAAGACATTCCTTCTCACTTCAAAAAGTAAATGTCCTGCTTTTTAATATCTAGGTTTGTTTCTACAGTCCAACTATCCAGTTTCTTATCATTGACATCTTTTGTTAATGTTTTTTCCAGACTTAATACATGAACACTGCTACTCACAAATGTGGTTAGACTGGAACTGAACAGTTATTCCAAAGCAATTATATCTGGGATAGTCTTTTGTGAAAAAACACAATCAAATATCCCAGTCTTGCACTTTGGACGCAATAAGCTACTTTCCAAGGCATTGGGCAGCATGGTAAAGTCAATTGCAAACTAACATGATCAGGCTGTGATGAGATCAGCAGTGATGAGAGTGGTTACAGCTTAAACTATGCCAGATGAAGACAGAAAGCAATAAGGTGTGCAAATTTAAGTGCTAGGCAGAGTGACATAGGTGACAAAAGCTTCAGGAAAGATTCTGGTGGGCACTGGGTTGCATTGTTTTGCAGTGTGTTGCAGGAAAATATTAAAACATTGAAACAGACTGGTACACTAGGACAGCCTTGTTTGTTAGAGGAAAGGAATAGGAATAGCTTAATTTGGGAATGCACAACAAATCTTTCTATAATAGGGAATTGAAGACAAATTCTTTCATTTTTAGTTCTTTTAAATGTCCTAACAAGATGAACATTACTTTTTGGACAGCTTCGTACTAAATTGCTAATGCTGATTAGACAGTCACAAAATCTAACAGAAATTAAGGTGTTGCGATAGTAATAAACTTTGAAATTTTCTGATAATAAAGGAGAGGGGCAGTAATCAGGGAAAATGCTGACAGTTCACGGAAGCTTTCAAAATCTTCCTTGTAGCAAAGTCTGGGAGGGTGATAGAAAGAACTAAAGAACCAGCTCCTTGACCTATTTGCAAGATCAAGAAATAGGAAGGTTCGGTTCTGAAGGCAGAGGGCACAAATGTAAACAACGGGTTAAGAGGTGAGGAATTAACAAAAAGAACAATGCAGATTTTAGCAAACACAGGAAAGCAGAAGGTTAATTAACAATCTCTTTCAGAAGAGACCATCTTCAAGTGCTCTTTTAGCCATTTGGGATCTGTCTTAAAATGAACTTCTGGAGCAAAGTAAAATTTTAACCCTTAACTGTAGGGAGTGTTGAATTGCTGTGTGCTCACAACTGCAAAACAAAGCGATGCGGGATAGGGGCTTTTTAGAGCTACCTGTTAAACTCCCCAAACACCATGAAACCCAGATTCAAATATTGGCGCTGCAGAAGAAAGGAGAATCAAGGGGCATTCAGTCCTGTCAAAGGGCAGAAATACCAATCAAGGAGGCAGCCTAGAAAATAATTGTGCGGACTTGAAACCCAGAATTCTTACATATTGAAAAGCACATCAATATGTAATATTATCTTTATGTCATGAATGATAGATATAAGGTGGCACATAAGGTGGCATACATCTCTACTTAATTATCTGTTTAAAAGGTGGCTAAATCAAAGGTAATTACCAGAGACACTCTTGTAGTCAGTAGATAAAACCAGCCTTTTCCAGAAAGCAGTTTCGCTCAGGCTGAGGTGGGTCAAATGAATTGCCCCTTGCAGTTGCCTTTTGATTGTGAAGTGACCATGGCTGAGCAGGTGACACATAGGCAACTAACTTTTCAACATATACAATTACATAATTTAAATCCTACTGCTTTTACTCTGGCATGGCTTGTCACAACTGGGATCATCTCTAATTGATTTCCTAAGTGGTAGGAGACAGGAATGGATTTGAGAGGAAAACAGTTGCCATTTATATTTTTAGATGTAAGCTTGGGTTTGAATATATTTTCCTAGGAATCCTTTGAGTTAGGCCAAGGCAACAGCAGGATCTCACAGAGATCACATATTTATCTTTTCCCCAGTACCCACGTCATATTTGCAAAACTAGATAGAAAAGCTGAGAAAGCCACAGAAAAAAATTTATCCATTGAATTCAGCTTGATTTCAGTCTCCAGAAAAAGAATGTGCCATTATAATCTGCACTTTCTTGGGAAGAGTGACAACTGCAAACATTGCCTTCAGCTATTATCCTGAGCCCCACACAGGCGGCATTTACCTCCACAGCTTCATCATTCGCAGGAAGAAACACTGGCCTCAACACAACCATGAATAGGTGATTTCTAAATGACTAACTTGCTACCAGGACACAGAAACTGGATATTGAGCTGCCTTTCATATTTGATGAGTATGGCAGATAAGAGTTACACAGTTTTGCTTTGGAACCCAGCAAATAGAACAGTAAATCATGTAGTGTAAACACAAAGCAACTTTGACCATGAGAAGAGTCAAACCTGAGTCACATGGAGAGATTTTGTCCTGTAAAGATAATTGTCCCTTATCAAATAAGGCAGTACAAAGATAGCAAACAAAGCTACATCCTGTGGCAGTGCTTCTTGTTCAAGTGTGAAGTACACTTCTGTCCTTATTTGTGACAGTAACAAATGTGATATGGAAAAAATCCATGCTATTTCCAAACAATGAGGCCCCAGTTAATTAGCAATAGCAAGATAAAGCCACCAATTGATCTTTTGAGGAAATGACCACATTTGTTCAACTGGCTATCATTAAGTTTCAATTTGATTAGTAGATTATATTTTATCCTCTTTTGTTCATACTGTATGTTAGAATGATAGGCAAGTGCTTAATGAGAGACTGTGGTTAATAATTAGCAGTAGCATCTCTGCTAAATTTAACGTTTCATTTCTACTTCCTACTGTTTAATGAATTAGGCAATGAGCAATTTTTTAAATTGGAGCAAGCTTGACATATACATGCAAGTTTCCTTTTCGCAGGTCCTTTGACAGTACTTGCTTTGATTAGCAAGGTAATGACAGGCCCTGCTGTGCAGAGGGGATTGTAATTCATAGTGGGGTTCTTTTTCAAGAGACTCAGCAAGTGTGCCAGCACTTTGGGTTTGAATGTCTGTAGAAATTCATGGAAAACAAGGAAGGTATGACTACGGAAAACACCAGAGACAGTTCCCAAACCGAGAACAGAATGGATTTTGGAGCTTCAAAACTCCCATGAACTAGTGCCCAGTGAGGAATATCTGTAGAGGATTATGTGAGGGCTGTGTTCCTTCTAGTAAATAAAAAAATGCTATGGCACGGATACAAGAACTGCAGCCTAGTCATCTGTGCAGTTAGATTGTTAACAAGTCTCATGATTCAGTTTGACACTAGGAACATTGCAATGCCATTCCAGTTTAAGTTGCCAGGGATTGTCTCCAGCACTGTTTTATTTATTTATGAAGCCACAAAGTCCCTCATCCTCAGTTCAGGGTTGCAGAGGGCAACTGTTCCTCACCAGCTCTTCATCACAGTGGACAGCAGGAGAAAGAACTGGTCCATGCCTCTTTTAAGACTCATTCCCATTCTGGGCTTTTGCTGATTCTGAGGAATTCTGCTTTTAGAAACCTCTTCTTAGCCATATCTGAAGTCTGGTCACTGTTGCATCCCTGCCTGCTTGTGCTCCAGCTGCATTTGATGTCTGTGTTCACTGGCAGACTGTGAGTGTAGCTGCAGCCATTCCCACTGCTTGCACCAGTCCTCTTGCAGCGCTTGGTGTCCCCAGAGAAGGAGAAGCTGAACCAGATGCTTGTCCAGGTCCAAAGGCCACGAGTCACAGCCTGAGGTACCAGTGCCAGCTGTGTGCACTTCACGCCATGCTGATACACAGGGCGTTGCTCCATGCTGCCCTGCACAAGGGGAGCACATGTGCCACCACACTGCTCTGCTCTGTGATCCTCTGCTACAGCAGCATGGAGGAGACATCGGTAATTAGCAAAGGTTTATTGCTGTTGAGCCGATGCAACAAGTTCCGGGTACAAATAATGGGAAATATTGCTAAATATTACTTATCTGGATTTCTTTTAATATGCATTTCTATACAAGCATCTGGAATAACGACTACCCAATTACTTTCCAGTCATCAAGACTGTAACTCTATTATTGTGTGCTTTGAGTATCCTGTATAATCTGGTCATTTAATACATGGAAGTGAAGTCACTCCAGAAAGTACTTTGTGGAGAGGAGGAGGTCCAGAGGAAGCCTGTATGTCTAATTAAATTCAGGGAAACAATTTCCTTAGCTATCTGGTCTTTTTGTTAGCTCAGCAATTTATTTAGATCTAGTCAAATGAAATGTACATTAAAAGATTTAATGAAATTAAGTAAAATGTTCTGAAACTGGAGTTTTTTGATTAAAAAGGCTGAAATGAGTAATGGCTAAAAAAAGGGAAAAGTTAATGAAAACTAAAAATTTTCAATTTGTTTACTGGAAAGAAGCCAAATTGAATTCTGAACAAAAGCAGCCATTTTGCTTTTCCATATACATATTTATATAATGTTATTTGGAATTACAGTTATATAATTAATCATAATTAGATAAAAAGCTTAAGAATGCTCAAGTTCAGAGGAACCAAGCAGTATCGTGGAAAAGGAGAAAGATGTACATTACAGCACTTCACCTCTGACCAAAATGAAACCTGCCTCTTCATTGTCAACCTCAGAAAATAAAACACAAACTCATACAGTAGGGATGAACACTTCTGCAAGTGGAATCCTGTATATTAAGCAAATAATAGTTTTAGTGTCTTTATATTTAACTGTGTGCACAAAATTGCCTTCTAAAGCTGTAATATAGATCAATTAACAAACATTATTCTGAGATCCCATTAATGTTCCCAAGACTTTTACATACTAGATAGAAAAAAAAATTACCTGTGATCATCAAGATTCAAATGTAGTTAAATTTAAATTCCTGTTGGCCAAACTAAGCACATTTTTCTGTAAGAAACACGCATGAAAAGGATAAGGTTTATTTACATGCCTGGATATGAGCTATGACCTCTTCACTATTAATTTCCTTGCCCAGAAGTGCCCAAGCACTGAACACTAATGACAGGAAAGTCCATTGCCAGCACAGGCTGGAAAATGAAATACTTTCTTTATAGGCTGTGAAGGTGCAGTCTGACGAGCTTGCTACAGCATGTGAGCATACATATAAAGTGTGCACATGCATACAGAGGGTTAAATATATTTTATTGAGTATGTTTTTTGTTCCAGTGCCTGCGCGCTATTAAATATCTGGTTGATCGATCTGTTTTCTTATTACTCCACAGAGGCTTTAATAATTAAATAGAACCTGACTTCCACATGTAGAGCCTCTACATTCTAAAGCCATCTTAAAAATTTAGTGCCATTACAACTGCCAGACCTTGTAGTTCGCAGGATTTATGGTTGCTCACAGAAACATTTTCTATTTTTCCTTTCTGCTTCTGCTATGCATAGCATTGTATCTTCTCTGTCAATTTTTAAAATAATGAATTAACACGCAAACCAAGATTCATCTGGCTGTTATTCTTCCTGGGGTGACTCAAAAATGAAAACTTTTTTGCATTTATTTCACTTCCTTGAATGCACAGGATTTTGCTCAGCTTCTCAGGCTCCTGCAGTCTATCCTTGGCAGGATGTCCCTCCATGAGCCATTTCCTAGGTCGCAGGTATGGAAGTCACTTACAGCAATCACAAATAACTGTTTGTGGTGTCAGCCAGGGCCTCCGTGGAGCTGGTGCCCTCTTTCTTGGATACAGGAGAAGTTTCCTTCAGAAGTCTCTAGCTTCTTGAGCAAATATAGACTTACTGAATGCTCTCGGTCTTGACATTAATATAAAATTTAAGCACTACTTAAGTCCCTCTTAAGATAGCTGTTAAGAACCCGGGAAGTAATTGAACATTGGTCCTTTGCAGGGTTGGAAATTTCATCTCTGGTAAGAGAAAGAGATTTGCAAATTGTGCTACCAAGCAGACAGCTGAATAACAGCTTCTTTAGAGATGAGGTGCTGCAAAGCAGTGTGCTTTCATCCTAATATTTTTCACATTTTCACCCTTCATCAGACAAAGTTGGTTTGTTTTCAATTTAAATTTTTGATTTGGTGTCTAGAGTTCATCTTGCAGTGAGAATTTCATGATACTGGCTGACCTGGTAAGAAAGTGACAGGTGAAATTCTCTCAGTGACTTCAAGTAATGCACAAGTCAGGAAATGGCCCTCCCTAAACACAAACACATGACTTAGCTACCAGCACTCCAGGAAGAGGTGATATTCAAGTTCAAAGGTAAAGGGAACATTAGGAATCATTAAGGGAAAAAAAAAAAAAAAAAGAACTGGAAACAAAATACATGATCTTTTAAGTGCTGTAGAAATCAGTCTCCACAACTCCAACACTGGCTGCATCCAGTGCTACCCAGTGGAGACAAATATTGCCTTAACCTCAGAAGGTAAAGCAGAAGGAACAGAAAGCTGTGAGGGAAGGCAGGTGAGAGTTATGCTACAAAAAATAGTGATCACTTCTGTGACTTTGTCAGATGCCTTGCACAGAGGTGTCTTCCTACAGCACAGTCAGAGTTGTGGAACTCATTGCTGCAGGACATCATGGTCACAGCAGGTGAAAATGGGTTCGGAAAAGGATTATACCTATTAGTAGAGGCCAGGTCCATCAGAAACTATTAAACATAGCTGTCTGGATGTTGCCTCTGGCTCAGGCAGTCCATAAACACCTGCCTGACAAAGTCTGTGAGAATAGCAAATGCATACGCCCCTAAATCCTGTTCACCCTCTCCTTTATTGAGACAAGTTGCTGAATGACAGGGATAGCTGACCCAGGCAGTTCTCTCATTTTTGAGTATTTAAATGTGATTAGCTTTCATTCTCCCTAAATAAGCTTTAGGTAAGGGAATTCCACTTAATTCCCTGGCTTTATACCATTTGTAGGCACAGAGCAATGCTTTACAAGCTTTGCACAAGCTTTGCACAAGCTTTCTGTACCTGGAGGCAAATGGCTACTTAAGTGGTTTTAGCTGTCACTGAGTCATGTCTTTTTCTAGACACACAATATGAACATATATTTAAAAATCTTTGGGGCAGAAAAGAGGCTTCAGAAATGGAGCATTAAAATTCAAGTGGTGACTGGATGCACTTTATATGATGAGTTTATTTGGTGTTTTATTTAGAAAGTATTAGAAATACACAACTTCAAAGGAAGGCACAGACTACGCAGAGGTTATTAAATAACACAAGCTGTCCCACTTCCCAGTAGAGTGCCAAAGGAGAGACAGTTGAGTGTAAAAGGTTTATAGGAAAATAAATACCTTTTCTTTCTGCACCATTTTTTTCCTGGCAGTTAATGTTGCTGCCATGGAAAGAAACCTATACTCATGGGGATAAGATATAACCCAAGACAAATGGAGAGATACAAGTGTTTTCTCTCAAGTGTCAGCTTCCTAATAAAAAGAAAAGATCACACAAAGCCTCATAATTATATCTTACCTGCAAAGTCCAAGTTTTGAATTTTCCCAGTCACAAGATTCCCCTGGGCAGACCAAATGGATGCCTCAGGGCTACTAAGGAAAGGAGAATGCAGAAAGCCTTTCTTTTCCCATATTACTTCTAGGAATTGTTGGATGCATTGACTGTTGTGACCACTTTTGGCAACCTTAGTTGCCATTGCTGTTGGAGCTAGAGCAGCTCTATGATGGTGGGGACTGAAAGGGACATGGAAGGAGTTAGGAAGAAAAATGGATATCAAGTGAAGCAGAGGGTCTGACTGCATCATCAGTAAAGGGTAAATATTGATTTGGGTGTTGGAAGGCAGCATGTATTTAATGAAATGATGTTTTCCTTAGAAAAATAAAAGGATTCTTGGAAATAATAAGGGGAGGCATTTATGCCCCTACTGGAACAGCAGTATATTGTCTGCTCTTAGGAAAAAAAATAAATTGGTAATTATGGACATAAATGTCATAGTTCCATTTAGTTATGTTCTCCATACCTTGTGCAAACCTGGTCTCTAGGTAGGTAAGCCTCTCTTCTCTGACCTTCACCAAGGACAGCCTACGCAACTCTAAAACATGCTTCTAATCCTCCCTCAGCCTCCATGCCATACATGAGGGTTTTGGGCAGCATTTGGGGGTGATCCCTCCAGCCTTCCTCAGCCAGAGCATTGCCGAGTTGCATTTCAGCATATTGGTCTCATAGAAATGCTGCCTTTCTTGTGGGAGCACTCAAGGAAACATAACCCTGGTGTTTCTCAAATGTCAAATAAGGTAAGTTGTTCTCTGGCACATAATTTCATATTGAAACATTACTGGAAAAGGAAGAATTGTTGGGGCATAAGAGAGCTCATCTTTTTAAAGTTCTGCTCAAGGCAGCAGTACTATGCCACGTAACACATCTTTGTTTGGCTCACTGACTATTAGACAAATGCTTTAGAAAATAGTGCAATTAGAGATCCAAATGATAAAAGCAGAGTAAATAGTGAAGAGTAGGACTGGGGAGACAGGGATAAAACAGCATTGTATCACCAGACACCCATGACACTGGGTTTGTGCAGTGGTGTTTGTCTCTGTCTCTACCTTTGCTCTCCCTGCAACATTGTGTGGTATGGCTGTCCTTTATGTTATAGCTTGTCCAGGGTTGTCCATGGGCACCCAATCCCTGGAGAGAGGAGGCGGCCCGGAGATGCAAAGTGGCTCTCTGCACATGTTAGAGAGGAGAGCTGGTCCCAGCAGGACAGGTGGTGTAGAGAGGCCCTTCCCATGGATGGACCTCCGCTCTTGCTCCTACCAGACTGCAATCCCCTTTCTCTTTCCTCCCAGACCCCTTTGGCCACCTTGGGGTCCTGCCTCTTGCCTGCAGTCCTGGTTTGCTTCTTATTGTTGGGAAAATGCCCTCTGAGAGTGACTCACAGCAAACCATGAAAATTCCAAGCATTTTTACTCAAATAACTGCTACTTATTTGTCCAAAGATATACAGCAGGAAAATAGGTTAAATGCCTAAAAAGCTGCTCATTTAAGGCTTCATTAAAGTATATAGTTTTTCTAATGAAATATGGATGTATCTGACAGCCTCAGACCAACCCCACAAGCTCAAGATCTCACAGGCTTGGCTGTGAGAGCAGCTCCTTGGCAACTTAATTAAAAACCAAAACCTTTTTCTGTGGAGGAAGCTTGTGATCTTCTGCCTTAGGAAAATGAGTTGTTTAATTATAGCTGGCAGCTGAAAATAGTATCTTTCTAACCAATGGTTAGAATGGGTTGCTGTTCTCTGCCTCAGAAAGTCTTATTTAGAGATGTCTTATACCTGTCTGTTTTTTTCCACTTCTATTTCTGAGCAGGCCTTAGAGCCAGCCATGTGGTAGGATGACACGTAAAGCAGGTAAACCACACAGTGTATAGGTCTCCTCTGTTTTCAAATACATAGAATCAGAAGACCAGATTTAAATTTTTTTTATTTTAATTTAAGTAAATGGTTTCTGTTCAAGGCAAATGTGAGGGCAAGAAGTTTGCTCCAAGACATGAGACCAGATGTTCCATTCCCTTTACAGCTGTGCAAGTGGAGAAATGACAGAAGTACTTCTCCTCCATCCCTGCATGAAAACTTGGTAGAATCCCTCTGGCAGCACTTGTAGGCTGCCAGGCCTTTCCCTGGCCCCCCTTTCAGTTACACCAAACTCCTTGTGGGAGCTGCTGTGGCTGAGGTGGGACTGATGGCAAACACTCCTTTGAGAGTTGATAGTGGTTTCTGTGAAGGGTTTTACAGCATATTACAGAGTTTTATCAGATTTTCCCATGAATGGGTTGTCTCCAAAATGCATGTAAGAACATTATCTGCATCCCAAGTTATATATTAACATGTGTACCTCTAGCCACTAGCCACTTAAATGAAGCATGTCTTTCCCAAGGAATGTAGAAAAGGGGCTTTCCTATATTATGAGACAACATTACGTTCTGGCTGTGGTGACCCTCAGGGATAGCTTCTGCAGCTTCAAAGAATATGGGAGAAGGGATGAACCACCCCAGCTTTGCTCTTTGTACCTAATTCCCACTGTGCAGGGCTTTATACAGCTGCCAGCACTTGGTGTGCAATTTTCAACAGCCATCTGCTGCACAGATCATACACAATGTGCAATCTGCCTGAGTATCAGCACAGCCAGTGCCATTTACTTTGAGCCTGCAAGTGTTGTGTCTAACCTAGCAGTAGGTTTTAGCACTTTTAGTTAAGCTCATGAGCTCTTGTAGTGCCTCAGGAACAAATTATTTTGGTGGTAGAATCTTGTTGGACAGCCAAGGTGCCTGCAGCAGCTTACAGAAGTTGTTTAAAGTTGCTGTGATTGAGCTGCTGAGATAGCTGGGGTTTCAGGCCAGCGGAAAGACATTAGAGCACATAGACAATAAAATGACTTTAATGTCTCAGATATTGCTATTATTAAGCTCTCTTAGGGACTTGTGCGATAGAATCATAAAATGTTAAGGTGTTGGAATGGACTGTAAAGATCATCCAGTCCCAGCCTCCCCCAACATGGGCAGGGACAATTTCCACTAGAACGGGTTGCTGAAGGCCTTGTCCAGCCTGGTTTTGAACGCTGCCAGGGTTGGAATATTGACTAATCTACCTGGGCAACCTGCTCCAGTGTCTAACCACCCTCCCAGTAAAGAATTTCTTCCAGTATAGTTACTTAACTGCATAAAAAACCCCCATAAGTGCTAAAAGCTTTAAAATGAAATTGATGTCAAATGTTTTAAAAGTTGGTCCACTCTAAATGAAGTGCAGCACTAAACATTTATATGTGGCACTCTCTTTGTTTTGTATCATGTTTTGCTGTCTCCTTTCCTGCTTTACTATTCTTCCAGAATATCTGCCAAAGAATTCACTGAGCACTTAACACCATATGCTTTCCCAGTTCTCGTAAGTTGTAGAAGATGAATGTCTATAAGTTATCTGTATTTAACCACTCCATTTATTTCATTGATTAAACTGGACTACTTTGATTTGGCACAGAAATGCTAAGGGAAGATTTCATTTAAGAGACTGAGATCTTTGTCCTCAGTTCCCACAGGAAGGCAATGTTATTAAGACACTAAATTAAGTACAGACTTTGAAATCTCAGTTTTGCTTATTACATTGCTTTCTATAATGGCTCCACTGAAGATAGTGGAAACATTCCTATTAAAGCAGAGGGACTTCAGTTAGGACATGACCTGTACCACTCATCACAGAAGTCAAGAAGAGCAATGTGTCCTTGCAGCCCTGAAAGCTGACCATGTCCTGGACTGCACCAAAAGCATCATGGGCAGCAGAGCAAGGGGGGGATTCTGTCCCTCTGCTCTGCTCTGGTGAGACTCCTCCTGCAGTGCTGCATCAGCTGGGGCCACCAACCTAAGGAGGACGTAGACCTGTGGAAGTGGGTCCAAAGGAGGCCATGAAGATGACCAAAGGACTGGAGCACCTCTCCTATGGAGACAGGTTGAGAGAGTTGGGGTTGTTCAGTCTAGAGAAGAGTAGGTTTTGGGGACACTTTAGAACACTTTCCAGTACCTGGAAAACCTAAAAAAAAAAAAAAAGGCTGGAGATGGTCTTTACAAGGGCTTGTAGTGATAGGATAAGGGAGAATATCTTTAAACTGACAGATTTAGATTAGCTATTAAGAAGAAATTACTTACTGTGAGGATGGCAAAGCACTGGAAGAGGTTGTCCAGAGAAGGTGTGGATGCCCCATCCCTGAAAGTGTTCAAGGCCAGGTTGGACAGAGCTTTGAGCAGCCTGGTCTAGAGGAAGGTATCCCTGCCCATGGCAGAGGGCTTGGAACTAGATGATCTTTAATGTTCTGTCCAACCCAAACTATTCTGTGACCACAGAAGTCATAGCACTTCATGATACCAAATAAGGATGAGAACAGAATCCAATCTTTGCAGGGTAACTTTTACATGATAAAAGTGTCATGAACACTGTGGTAGGAATTTTTCACTATCCCTATACTACTTTGCAAAATATTTTCCATTTGTGGCTGTATGTGAAAGCAGTCCTGGATGTCAGAGGGTTGAGAGAACATTTAGGTTCAAGATTTCTACAGACCTTGGCTCCCAGGCTGCCACTTTCCTTCCTGCCAAATAGACCCTAATTTGCACTCCAGGGAAACGTCTTTTGAACATTCAGACTTTTTGCTCAGCAAAGTAAATGTAGCTATCCTAAGGACAAATAGAGTCTGTAAATTGAGCATGTCTGGATCTGAAACAATGATTATGTGGTAAATCTAAATGTTCCGAAAAAAACCACATCCATCATTAGCTGGAACTAATGTAGTGGAGTTGAGTCAGGCCCCTTATAAACTCTTGTTAAAATCAGCTGGCTCTAACGCCACTTGCATGGACAAAACCTGAGACCTCATTTAGTATTTGATCATATTAAGAATACTTTTGGGGGGATCCAATGCAGCATAAAGTGAAAAAGAAATGAGGTATATTCAAAATATTTCCACTGGTCTGTCTGGCAATAGTAATGGCAAAGCTGACTCATGAAGTAAGAAACAGGAAACTCAAATCACAAATGGGATTGCCCTTTATTGCACAGTCTGAGTAAGAGCCTTTTCCTGCTGTTTAGTCCCAATGTCTACACTCACATTTTAAATACAGATAATTGCATGAGGCAGATTCTCCCACACCCCCCGACTGGTAGTCTAGACTCAATTCATCAGGAGTACAAAGATGAATGAGATGCATTCAAGTTGCTGCAGCTTAGAGAAATGTCTTCTGTAGTTAAAATGAGGATGTCTGCTTTTGGGGAGATTGGTCTGAGATAACACAAATGTAGTTGTGATACTGATTAGGTATTTTGTTCAGAGTTCACCCATAACCATTTATTATACACAAATGTTCTAAAAACTGGAGCTGTACTGGGAAGTATATCTGCCCTGAAGGTTTTTAATTATCCTATGGGTTTATGGAAGGATTGATAATGTTACCCCTGTAGCAAGAATGTCATGGTTACAATACTTATTGTAGCAAAGATATCACAGCAGAACAACAGACCTTTCAATCTGCCACAGCCTCAAATTAATTTTCCTTATCTCAGCTTCTATGCCGCAGCCATCACCGCGGTGCTTTGGTACCTATGCAAAGAATATTATGCATTAATCAGTAACTACTAGAAGTTCAGTGAAAGCCTAAACCAAGAAAAAAAAATCAACAGTATGCCTTCCTTAAATTTTCTATGTTTTAAAATTTCCTTGAGAATGCAGAAAAATATTTAAAATTTACTCTTCCATTTTATTTTTCCCTACCCTTGGAGAATTCTGCCATATGGGATTTTTGTCCCTAGAATGAATAGCAAAAACTCAATAGCTAGTTTTGATAATTTGTGGAGAGTCTCTGTGTTCAGTGCATTCTCACAATACAGAAAGATGACTCTGAGACTATTATTTCACTGTAAACTCATTTCAGAGTAAAGGATAGGGTAACTGCTAGAGATTTGATGAAGCTCACACTGAAAATATGAAGTGAACATGATGGTCTTACATTCTATATTTTAGATTTTTTGCAACTTTCTAGACCAGTAAATGATGCCTTAGCAGAGTAGTTCTTAGTAATTTTGTACCAAAACTTCTGCTGGACATGAAAATATCACAGGTGCACACTAGATATTGACTATCTGCATTATGGAAGGCTACCTCTAGACTTTTTAATTAAGTAGGCACAAGCCCTTAAGCTTGAACAGTTACTGGATTTGCAGTGAAAAACACAGTGTGATTGAATCCCAGACCAACTAGAACTCTCCCAAAGGATTCCTGGACATGGTGTGAAAAGTGCCATGAGCCAGAGACTTCTCCCAGTAGACAACTGGGATGTGGTCACACACATTTGTTTTTGATAATAAGGATACCACCCAATTTCATCTGTTGGCCTTAGTGGGGTAGAAGAGGGCCTCTGGCATTGTTTAGTTCATCAGTATAGAAGACAGCCATGAAACAGCACTCCATAGTGTAGCACAGCTGGCAGGCTGTCCTGGTTAAAAGGATCTTAATGGTTTCAGCCTGTCATTCAAGAGCATCTCACTTAGGTGATGTGACTCTGCAGGGTGGGCCTGAGGGCTAACAGCAGTTGTGACCTATGGTAGATACCAAGTGAGCATTCCCACTGACAGAACTCAGGATCCTCACCTGCAGAAAGACATGATGGGGGGGTTCCTTATTTCAGGTGTCCTGTCAGAATGAAGAGGCACTGGGAAATGTGGTGTCTGTGACCCTGAGGACCAGGGATTCACGGTGGTGGGGCTGAACAGTGCTGCACAGCACTGGCTCAACCCATTTCCCCTGGGATACACAAGAACAGCAGGAAACCTTCTTTTCCCAGCTCCTTCTAGAAGTCACTCAAAACAAAAAAGTTCCCTTGGTTCCTCTGAAGCAATCTCTTCTCATCTTAATAGCTGCCAGCTGCCCATTTTTTGCAGGATTTCAACCTCCAGTTCATCTGAGCATCTCTGAAGGATATTAAGGAAGTGTTTAATACTTCTCTGCTTGCCTCCAAGTTACTCTTAGCCAGATCTTTGCAAACTCCATGGGGACATGGCTGGCAATGTTCATGCTTGTCTCCAGCCTGATGAGATCACAGCCAGAAGTGCTGGAGCTGGTGCAGTGGGCAGGCTCATGTGTTTATCCTGTCAATATAGCAGCCAGTGCTGGCTGTGCTTGATTGATTTTAAGAGCAGCAAATTACTGCGCATTTTTAATGATGCTGCTTCTCTTTCTGAGATGGTAATAAATCAGCTTTTGAAAAGGGTAGAATAGTTTGCTTTCTGATACTGCTGAGATTCAGAAACTTGTGGTAGTACAAATGTACAGGGCAAAATTGCATCTTACCCACCTGTGGTGCTTGTGTCCTTAAATTGAAAGGTTGGGTAGGAGCAGCTAAGGATTTATAATAAATATGAGCAAACTTCATATTTTAAGACACAATAATGAGAAAGAATAGTAATAATTATTAGAGTCCCATGTCTCATTAATTACTGTCCGTGGTAACTTCTGTGGAATTAAAGAGAAAGAACCCAAAATCCTAGGAGCATTATTTTTTCTACAATACTAGATTTTCTTCTGAAAAAGAAATTTGTAGAAATGAGTAAAATTACTTACAGATGGGAGCTTGGGTTTGGAAACATAGTGCCCAAAGGGCCTGGATGTGGGGAATTTAGAGGAAAAAACCCTGAGTCCGTATGCAATTTCTTTAATGTTAACTGCCTTTCCCTGGTTTTCCTGCATCCTGGCATTGCAGCCACCCTGGATAGCAGCTGCTTCCCTCAGTTTCTCTGCCTGCACACAGCTCATTTCTTTCCCCATGCCAGAAAAGGGCCAAGGAGGGAAGACAGGGGTGCTTGGAGCTGTTTGCTCATTCCCTGCTCTTCCTATGCAGAGCAGAAATTGATCCTTAACACCACCAGCTGAATGTGGTTTCCACTAGCAGATCTATGACACTGGCACTGGGATCAGTGATGGATGACTTGTGAGGCCTGGGGAGAAGAGGAAGATGACAGGGTAATAAGGCAAAGTAATTATTTGCTGTTTCATTTTAAGAAGTTCAGTTCTTTTATGCTCTTCCCAAGTAAACAAAGCAAAGGCTCTTGTCTCCAACTCACTGAACCTTGTGTTGAAACATCATGTTTTATCTTACCCATATCTCCATAGTCAGTATTTATAGATTTCTCAGGTTTTGGCAGCTGCCTATTTTGGTATCATTTCACTCATTGCCACATGATTTCTCTCTTCCACCACTCTCCGCACACAGATCCTTTCTGAAGGCCCCGTCTCTGGAGTTTACCATTGGAAGTTTGCCTACAGACCATTTCATGTGCAGGAGAGGACCAATAAGTTGGTGCTGTGTGAGGACAGCATTGTGGCTCCCCTTTGTCCTGTGCATTCTCTGTTCAGGTGTCAGCCTTCACCGGGGGGCTCTCCTGAGGACAGGGGTCCTGCAGCTTTTGGCTTGTGTTGGAAGAACCTCTGGCTCAGCTCTCCAGGGTGTGAAAGGGGTGGTGGGCAACTGCCTGCATGCAGCCACTTTCTGAGGAAGAAATAATGCTGTGGGAATGAGGGAGATGCCCCTGCCTTGTGCATCAGTGGATTGCCTGCATCTTTTACATCTGGGAATTAGCAGTTTCTCTGTATTTTGACATCCTCATGCTTTTTCCCTGACTTCTTCTGGGAAATTTGTCATCATGTGCTTGTTCACCAGCCCATGCCGCAGATGATGCACTTAGTTCTCAGCTTAAAGGTTTTCATATCTGGACTTCCCAAATCCTAGAGGAGCAGCTTAAAAGGCAGCTCCTGATGGAAGGGGCACCACATGGTGATCAATGACAAAAGCTACCAGGAGGTGTGTGCAACCAAAACTGATGAAGTTCAGTAAGAGGAGGGACAAAGGAAACTTGCTCTTTTGAGGAGGCTTAAAATGACATGTGTTAAAATGGCACGCATTAAGAGAGAATGAATTTTAGCAGTGGGAGAATGGCTTCCCTTAGAGATGATGACCTTCTCTCTTGGTCCAAAACAACTGAATTGGGAACTGTCAGAAAATGTTTAACTTGAGCATTGCTTTCTTTGAAGAAGTTCTGTAGCTTTACATAGGAGTCCTAGAAGTCTAGGAAAGTTGTAAGCTTTGGGGCAAACTTAGACTTTAAAACTTTAAACTTTAAATGTCCAGAGTTGGGTGAGGGTGACTCTATCCCAGTGCCTCAGCACAGTGGAGAGTCACTGATCTCACCTGTGCAGTCAGCTTGGACACCAAAGCTCCAAATTGCACAAACCATGAGTGGCTGCAATGTGCAGCTGGTCTGTGCACTGCTGCAAGGGTCCAGTTCTGCTGTTATCTACACCCCACTTCAGTGGGAATAACCCACTAAAAAAAACACAGTCTTCTGCCAATGTAGCCAAGAACAGACCTTGAGCCTCTGTCCGTAGGAAATGGAGCAAAAAGACCCTAAACCTCCTCATCAGGGAGAGGCCTGAGCATCTCTGTTCTGCTCACTGCTCAGTAATCCTTCAGATTTTGTCTTTTAATGAACTAATTTCAACAGCTCATCACAAATCACCAAACCATGTCCCGAGAAAAATTATGCCAAGTTTGTGGTGAATTTCTGATGCATTTTACCATTTCTTTAACAGTTACAGCTCTATTTAGAATGGAGAGGATTATATTGCTGTGCAGTTTTAGAATGATAAATTGCAGGATATTAAAAGATTCTTCACTGAATGCAAACAATAGAGAATTTAATTATTGCTCAGAGTGTCACTGTAGTATTATGGAACAATTTTAAATTCAACTTGCCTGGCTAGATTTATTTTAAGTCTGACATTTCCAGCCCTAGCTTTCATTTTCTGGGTCTCTTTTTCACTTTGACAACACATCAATCTATTTTCTAACAGTTCTAAGATTAAAATAATCTCTCTTAATCTGATTTTTTTCTCCCTTATTTTATATTGGGAAAAAAGGTTTATCTGCAAATCCAGCATGGTACAGGAAACACATTTATATAGGAGACAGATTCAGACTAGCAGCATCTTTAATCTATACATCTTTCTTATCATAGCTAAAGCTACTTCAAAATTCTCAAAGAACAATCTTGCAATGAAAAATGTTTTTTAATTGAAACAATGTTTTATGGGAACAAATCGATTTCTCTAAGACTTTAAATGAAAGGAAGCCGAAACATTTCATTGCAACGTTATTAATGCATTAGGATACTAGACTGCAATCTAGACTACTAGATTGAAATGCTCATTGTAATAACAGAAGTATATTTCCTGTTAAGTATGTAGCATTTTCCCTGCAATATAAAATTCAAAGGGATATATTTAGAGTACATTTTTTTCCACTGATCCTAGATATATTTTCTTTTTTTTTCCTTGGGAAATTTCAAAATGTTGTCCCTTGTCATGATGTGGAACAATTTGTGAGTATCAGAGCATTCTCTGCTGAAATGATACTCGTGTGTCCCTGCATCTGAAGGAGAGGCACTCACAGACAGCATTCAGATGCTCACCTGCTGCACTGCATGCTGTGACCAAGCTGCATTAGTGCCAGAGACCCCTTTCCCAGGCACAGGCCACTGTCTGCTGCAGTCAGCATCTTCTGTGTCCGTAGAGCTCCAGCAGCAACTCGTGTCATCAAAGCTGAGCATGACATGACAACACCTGAGGAAGGACTTACACCCACACCAGGTTGAATGGCTCGTGTCTGTTACTGGATACAGCTCTATCCTCTGTGCCCTGTCCAAAACCATCTGAGTAGAGTTTATCTTACCCAGCCTTGTTCCAGTATCAGTGTACAACAGTCATTCTGCATATGTTAGTGCAGAGAAGCAAGCATCTCCAGAGACTGATCATCCAAAGGCACAGGGCTGGATCTCTCCTCACAAGTGCTGTTTCTTGCCATTGACCAAAGAGGATGAGCTGAAGTTTCAGCCAGACGAAATCCCTGGGATTTGGGTAACTGCATTAAGGGATGTCTGATTTTTGCACAGCCCACATCTGTGAAGTGATGTCACCCCCAAAAGCACTTGTGAAGAACTAGAAAGTTTCAGAAATCTGAGTTACAATATGATCACACAGATGTTGGGTCACTGTAAGCAAAGAAGCAAGCTCTGATGGAAGGAGTAGGCATGACTCCACAGCAGGGGTTTGAACAGGACTTTCCCAAACTGACTCTTACTGAAGGGCTCACCATACGCCACTGTGTCCTCGAGGGAGAGGTTCTGATACAGAAATTCTTTAAGCATCTGTGCAACTTTAAGCATATAATTCAGGTATGTAACACTTGTCCTCTTCATCAAGCACAGCTGGTGCCAGTCAGTAGCGCTGGCAGTGGCCAGGCACATAAATGACGCTGGAATGCTGCGCTCTCTAGGAGAGATCACCATGGGTGGAGATGGAGTTGAGTGTTTTCTCCCTGATCTGCCAACAAAGCACTTCCCTTCTCCCTACTGCATGTGGTCTTTCAGGGACTCTTGCAACCTCTCATTAGGCTTGAGGAAAAATTGGGAAGACAAAAAGCTACTGTTGTGACTGATCAAACATCTTGTTCTGAGGAGATGACACAGTCCCTAAAAATCTGTAACCAGAAACCTTGCAAAGTGGCTTGAGGAGATTTCAATACCACTCTAATTAAGGGAAATATCTGCTGAGATTTAAAACACCTCTGAGAGAGGAACAGAAAGTACGAAACATATTAAAGAAATAAATGATTTTCAAGGCTCTGCAACAGGAACAAAATATCATTGTCACGTTTGCAAGTTGTTAGCTGTTGTATCCTAAGTTCTGTATTTTGGTTCATTAGATCTCATTCTTCTTCCCTTGTAATAAATGTCCAAGGCAGTTCCCCAGTGTCCTGTGACTGCAGCAAGCAGAGCCCTGGAGAGACAGTGGCCCTGAGGAATAAGGGAGAGATGGTCCCTGTGTTGGTGGTCAGTCTTGCAGACAGAGCAGGTCACATCCACAAGGCTGCTTTGGCACAAAGACATGCCCCATGTCCCCATGGTGGAGGAGAACAGGATGCCCTACACCAGCACTGCTGCCAGGCCCACACTGAGGGCTTGTGCCCGTGGTGCAGTGGAGGCAGCTCAGGGCATTTGTGTGACCCAGCTCTTCTCTGGCTCTGGGTGCTGTCATCTCCTGTCTTTAATTGCTGCTGAGAGTTACCAGATGTACCTGGAGACATGAGCTGCATTTTCTCCTATGGGTACTGAACTACCTCTGAATTGAACTGCTTTCAGTAAAGAAGTGACAGCAGGAGATTTTGGGGAGTTTGACTCCCTGAAAAAGCCAGGGTTTATTGATTATTTCCAACCTTACCACTGTTGTCATGCTTCTATGTGACAGTGGCAAGAAAATTTATGCCTGCTCTTCTCTAACAATGAACATAGTATCTTCATAATAAAAGCAAATGGGATTTGTCTCTCCTAGCTGTCCACTTCTCTGCTGCACCAGATGCAGCTTCTCCCTTTGAGTTTTGCAGCCCCTACCTCTGGTTTCCTCCCATAGATGTAGAGAGACAGGATCTACTGCCCCTGTACTCCGACTCTTCCTCCTGGTTACAGACATAGCTATGCTGGTTTCTGCTGGGATACAATTAATTTTCTTTGCAGTGGCTGGTATGGGGCTGTGTGTTGGATTTGTGCTGAACACAGGGTTGATAATACAGAGATGTTTTTGGTTTTACCAGGGCTGAGCAGGGCTCACACAGAGCCAAGGCCTTTTCTGCTTTTCTTACTGCCAAACCGGTGAGGATGTTGGGGGTGCAGGGAGGCTGGGAGGACACACAGCCAGGACAGGTCACCCAAACTGACTGAAGGGAGATTCCATACCATGTGACATCATGCTCAGAATATAAAGTAGGGGGAAGAAGGAGGAAGGGGAGGATGTTTGAAGTGATGGAGTTTGTCTTCCCAGGTCACTGTTACGTGTGATGAGACCCTGCTGTCCTGGGGATAGCTAAACACCTGCCTGCCCTTGGGAAGCAGTGTTTTAATTCTTTTTTCTTAGCTTGTATGTTTGGCTTTTGCTTTCCTTATTAAACTGCCTTTATCTCAATCCATGAGTTCTCCAGCATTTACTCTTCTGATTCTCTCCCCTGACCCTGCTGCTGGGCGAGGGCGGGAGGGAGTGAGTGGCTGCATGGTGCTTGGCTGCTGGCTGGGGTTGAAGCATGACATGGCTCATTTCTTTTGCATGCACCGTGTGAGTCACCAATGATCAGATGCTCTTCACAGCAGGGAGCAACTGGAGTTAGCTGGCTTGAGGCTCTGGCAGCCCTTCCACTTCTGACACCAGCAAATTGCACTATTAGCAACATCTTTTTTTCCCTGGGCTCCAGGCTGGGTTTTAGTAGATCATAGCTCAGCTCTCGATTTTATTCTGCTCTTCAATAAACTGTTTTCTTTAAACAAGTTTAAAGAGGATGATTTTCCTAAGATCTCATGAAATATTTATTTACTGTTTAGAGCTCTTCAGTAAGTAACAAAGGTCTCAATTTGGGAAGACACAAAAGTTTCTGTAAAATCAATCTGAGTTGCTAGCTGAATATTAAAATGCAGGATGGATGAATTAGTAACTAATTCAAGCATAGTAAAAGCCACATGCATCTAGAAGTAGTTAGCCAATTGTTTTGATTCAGGGAATGTTTGATTAATAGCCTCACTAGCTGCTCACTTTCCCAACTACACCAAAATTAACATAAATGGAAGTGACATTCAGATGAAATTAATAATTTAAATAATAAGAAATTCAGATTTTGTGGATGTTTTTGTAAATGGCCTGAAATCACTGAATTTTAGTTTTCTGTGCCTGGAAAATCTGTGGTTATTTGATTAGGTTTAACTAAGCTCCTTAACTCCCTTAAAACAGGAAGATGTTATAAAAACATTTGG
Organism: Pardalotus punctatus; assembly: GCA_013400915.1. NCBI lineage: Eukaryota > Metazoa > Chordata > Aves > Passeriformes > Pardalotidae > Pardalotus > Pardalotus punctatus. The sequence goes on along the minus strand of VZTX01021819.1, from coordinate 86,568 downwards.
CAGGGGCAAGAAGTAAGCACTGAAGACATCTTATTGTAGGAAGGCTAAACTTTGTTCAAATGTTTCAGTGGCTGAAATTTCTGAAGGAGAGATGAGGGGAAAGTATCAGAGTGTACCTCCTCTGCCCCTCTGTGCCCTGCAGAGCCTGTGCCAAGGCCTGGCTTGTCCTGTTGCATGCACACATCCATCGGACTGAGGAGTAGTGGGGTGGTCCAGACTTGAGCAAGAGCCCAGTTGTGCCATGTGGGACATGCTGGACCTTGTCACACTGTTAGTGTGACAAAGCCAGGTGTCAGGTGCTCAAGCTGGCTGCTGGTCCCAGCACTGTGCTCTGAGCAGCATCAGGAATTCCCAGGGAATCAAACTTTCATAGACCAAAGCTACTTATGCAACATTGTTGCCATGCTCTCCTTCTTAGCCGTTCTGCAATGAAAGCTGAGATCCCATCCCTCCATTTCTCAAAAAATGCACACAAATAGTACCTCCATTTCTGCTCAGCACTGTGCCTGCAGAGTTCCTCATGTCCCTCATGCGGGGCAGGTCATGGACCCTGTGATTTAGTTCTTCACTAAGCTGTGGCACCTATCATGCTACTTCCCAGCAGATAGCAGGGTCAGTGTCATGTAATCATAGAATCATAGAATGACCTGGGTTGGAATGAAGCTTAAAAGATCGTCCAGTTTCATCCCCCCTGCCATGGACAGGGTCATTTAATATTGAATTGCCTGGCCCAGAGAATGATCTATGGAAGCCAGAATAGGTCTGTGTAGCAGGTGGGAACTTCAGCCAATTTCACCCACAGTAATTAGTAACAGGTGCCAGAGATCACCTAAGCTAACAACAACCTTAGTTACACACCAGACTACTCTAAACTTGCATCTAGAAAACATACTATCACAAATCAGTTTTCTGAAGTTGCTCCTTCAATTGTAAGCAAAAGTAAAAGAGCTGAAATTCTAAATTCATTTTTCCTTTAAAAACTCTCAACAGTAGCTTTTTAAATTTTTATGTCAGTGCTAGAAATTTAAGCCAGTCAGGTGCAGAGTAGTCATTAATAATAATAATTTACTTAGAAGTGAACAGAGATGAGATGGGATGGGATTCAATTCAAGACTGAGATAATCATATATATGTGCTTGTATATTGGTAGCTACAGGAACCTGAAATGCCTAAACAGCCTTTATAGTCAAACTAGTCTTAGAGTGGGTTCAATTGTCTAAACCTATGAGAATTTTAAACTCCATAGGACAATTTCAAGTTCTACACAGTAACAGCCATGGACTTACAATACAGGATAAAAGTCTCACTCATTTCCATAGATGTAGGTATCTGATGATCAGTTCGTCCCCTGCAGATCCATAATCCCCAGTGAACAATAAGAATATGTCCCATTCGTAATAAAACAATTCATTACAGTTGTTGTGTTTCCAGGGGGTCTGGATATCTGTTTGGAAGCAGAAGTGGTTATTTGACCACAGGGCCAGTATTTTCTTCTCCAGAACAAGCTACCCAGTATTACTGAGGGAGTGACCTAGCACTGGCATAGGTTGCACAAGGAAGTCATGAGATCTCCATCCTTGGTAAGAATCAAAAGCCATCTGGGCATGGTCCTGGGCAATGGTCTCTGTGTGGTCCTGCTTGAGCTGAAGGGCTGGACCAGGTGACCTCCAGATATCTCTTCCAACCTCAGCCACACAGTGATTCTGTGGAACTGTGCTCATCTTGAACTGGTCATATGGATAACAAGGGGACTTGTTTTTCTAAGGTTACTATGCTCTGGAATTAAATGTAGTCAATATTATGTATAGTTATATATAATTACATATATTAAATGAAATTCTTTAGGCCTGGGTACAAAAGCCATTTTGTCATGTTGTTTATTTACAGAACTACAGCATGAGTGCTGGAAAAGTGGTGGGGTGTGAAGAAAAAAAAACCAGAAAAAATAAATGAGTGCTATCTGGCAAGACAGTGAATTTTTGCATCTTTTTTTAGGGCTGTTAAGTGTTGCTGCATGCTGGAAAAGATAGGACAAGAACTGTACAAATATGAACTTGCCACAAACCCCCCACTTCATCCCTACCCTGCAGTCCAAATTTATACTCTGAAGTATCTGCTTGGTAAATTCTCAGCCTATAAAAATAATGTAGCTGGATATTCTGATAAAATGCTTAAAAGTGCTTAATTTCATAGCTATTCTTATGGAAAACCAAGGTGTGCTTTGACATTAAGGTAGTTATGTTAACATGCAGCCTTTGCAGATACAAGGCACTGTGATTTTTTTATCTCACTGTAACTAGTGAGATAAAGATATAAAGGTTGCCTTGACTGCTGTACCAGAGACCTGTGCCTTGCCTCTGCTAGGATTTTGAGCTCTGACAGGTCCTTTGAAATGTCTCTCAGTCACAAACCCCTTTTTTCTCTTACAGCGTAGACACAGAAAGTTTGCTTGTCATTCAAACAAGATATCACAGTTCCCTTTCCAGTTTTCCCTTACATTGTTGTATTCTTCTCTCTTTTCATTACCTAACTTTTTTTTTTTTTCTTCAAAACTTTTGGAACAGGCTACTTATCAGTGACAATTATATTTGGACACTGTGCCAAATTGTGCTGAAAACATTGCCAAAATGGCAGTGGCCTGTTAGAAATATGACATTTGCTATATTCTTTGCTTCTGAGTGAAGATGTTCTTTCTTTCACAGAATCCGAGTGTAAATGCTTTTTCCTGTTGGTACACATTGGTAAATTCACTTTAAGCCCCCTTTGAATATTGCAGGGGCTTCCATGGGAGAAAGTTTTGTGGGAACAGGCTCAACAGAGCCCCCCCCCCAAAAATCAAAGTCATCCAAACCATGTATGAAGCCTATTTCTGGGGTCAGTCACATGCATGCAATTCCTTCAGCTTCAGTGGAATTACTCCTTCATGAAGCAAAGGAGAAAGGATCACAGTTAAGCTCACAAATATTAATTTAACCATGGCAGATTTGTGTGTGAATAGCCGCTTGTACAATAGAGCAGGATGATGATCCGACACTCTTTGAAGTGGTTCTGACACTAAGTATTTCTTATCTCCCAGGGGCTCTCTTCACTGCCCTGTGATTTCATGCTTTGCTTAATACCAAGGTGATAGCTTGCCTTTGGTTTGCCTTTGGTTTGGAGGATACACTTTGTTTCCAAAGTCAGAGGTAAGTTAGACAAATAATTACATTTTGTCTAAAAGACAGAGTGAATTTTTCTTCTCTCAGGCTGACACAGTCTGCTAGATTTAAAAACTGATAGACTTGAAAAATGCTGAACACTCTCATTATAGCTGCAGATCAGCATTAAAAACAAGAGTTATTTTTAGCAGCAAGGCACCCTTGTCTTTATTCATATGTCTCTTCACTGGAATATTAAATGGTAATTCACAATTCACACATTTTAACATCTTGCTACTTTCATCTTCATTTTCTTTTCAAAGAGAATGTCTCAAAATTTCAACATTAACATTGTGCTGGGTGTCCTTGGAAGTCACCCCTATTCTTAAATGGGTCAGTCAGACTGGCTAAACGGCAGCTGGCAGTATATTATTTGCTCATTTTCCATTCCTCACAGACCCTAAATACATGTTGACTGGAGTGAGGCTTTTGAATATGAAAAATTCAGATTTTTGCACGTAAACCATTTGAGAAGGAACCCAGATTGTGCTGAACATCTCAAAATGCAGGGGTGTTGGGCAGTAACAAGAAGATTTAGAAACCATGTGCATAGCAGCCATCACTCATACTTCTGTGTTCTAAAACTCATCTCATGCTATTTCCACATCAGAAAATACGTTTGTTAACAAAATGTGCTTATTACATTGAATTCTGACCTTGGATAGATACTTGCAAAATACTGTCAAGGTCTCATTTTCATAGAGTTTTGAAAGGTTCTGTTCTAGCTGAATGCATTGCTGCACTCTTCAGATGAATTGCTGCTCTGTGAAATTTTCCAGAAAAAGAGGAATATGACATGGGATCAGTTTTCTATTTTTTCACAAACCACATGTTGTCATCATGTAAAAATTCACTTTCTCAGAAAGTTTTTAATGTCGGTGTAAACCTTACCCTATGTCAGACAACACTGCTGGGCAATTAATCAAGATTTTTGCAGGTTTTCTAACTCCAGGTATATAAAAGAGCTAATGAAGCTGAAAGCTATTATTAAACCTCTTCATAATTTAGAAATTAAGTGTTTCAGAAGGAGGTTTAAATGAGATAATTAGACATTTACAAACCTTCTCTGGTGTTTGACCTTACCAGTAGACCTCAAGCAGTTCTTTGCACAAGCTTGTGGCATAAACAAGCCTGCAAGCAGGGCTGAGGTGCTGGCTGTAAGTTTTGAATGCCTAGTCTTACGAGGTTAGTCTGGAGCCCAACCAATGCCCCGGGTTAGGAAAGAAAGGGAGAGCTGTTTCTCTGGGTGTAGCTTTGTAGGAGGACTCTGGAGGAGTTTCACAGTGTTGTGGTGTGTGCTGGAGAGGGTCTGACCACTCACTGCCTCATCTGGTCCAATACGGCATCAAAAAGCTTAGCAGGAAGGAGATAAAAATAGCTGTACCAAGGTGTTGGCTTCAAAGGGAGTAGGCTTTGTTGTCCAGGACTTTCTATCCAGTCAGTCGTCCTATTGCAGCCAAGTCCAGCACCTAACAGAAACCTTTGGGTTGCTATTTTAGTGCGTTTGCTCAGGGATACACATGAAGATATGAGTTTTTAACAAAGAGATCATGTTACTGACAAGAATGCCATGACTATTATATTTATATAACAACGATGTACAAACTTCAAAAATCACACCTGCACCTCTAAATTCCAGAGATTTTATTTTGAAAAGCATTAAAATTATTTTTAGATAATTTGTTGCTACTTTTAAAATTTAGATATTATTTGTATTTTAAAGGGTTTTCTCCCAAGTTTTTCTGTGAAAGTGCAAGCTGACACTCTTCTGCAGTCTGTGTATTTCATCATCTGGGTTCTTCCAAGAGACACTAAATTACAGGTACATGACAGACTCATAAGAGTTGTCACAGAGTGATGACCTTTTTTTTTTCTGAACTGATATAACATTTTATCTGGAAAGAAAACATCATGTTTCTTTCCTCAGGATTTAGCTGCACAGGTAAAGCTTATTTCCTAAGAAAAGTAGCATGACATAACTGGAAAATGCACTGTAAATCTTCCTGTCTTCAATTTGAAAGATGGATCGTCCATATTCCAGGACTGCTGGTAAGAGGAGTCCTTTACGTATCATCCCCTTGGCAGCCAAACCTTGAGCTGACCTTGTGTCCACCCTCATGTGGCTTGGATGTGTCACTTTTGGCCAATTGGCATTTCTGTCGTGGTGACTGTGCAATCCAAGTCACAAAAGGGTTTGGAAGGAAGGCAGAGACCTACACAGATGGCATCTGCAAAGATCATTATTATTTTTCACAAATGACAGCAAAGTAAGAAATTCAGTTCTGCATCAAGAGCAGCATTTCATTTTGAATGCAGTGGTTCTGTCACTGATGGAGCTACTTTTAGCTTTAGGGCTCAGTGCTGTGCCAATAAAAGTAATGGGAATTTTGTCATTGCCAGAAGAGAGAGCAGTATTTGGCCTTTCAGAGCAACACACTTAATTCTAGTGTGCACCCTGGTTTCAATTTTTAATGAGAAAATGGGAATAAATGGAACAAAAAGTGTTCTACAAGTCCCAGATCCTCAATAAATGCGGCATAATGGTAGAGCTAAAATTAATACTATTTTTTATAATCTGAATAGACGGGTGAGACAATCTGAGGAGCATTTGCTGTATCATGCAGGATAACCAAACTAATTTCTTCTTCATAGTGGTTTGGCCTTACTGAGTGTCTGAATTCTAACTCAAAGCACTGTTACTGCAAGACCGAGACAGACAGAGTGGAGAGTCATGCTGGGCTGATGTTTGTCTGTTAGAAATGCTGAAGAGCCCAGAAAAGTGGAGCAAAGGCTTCCTGTGTCTGGGTCTTTGCTTTAATTTTGTATGCAGGAGTGAAGAGGGGAATTGCCAAAGTTTAGGCACTTCAGGTGTAATTCACAGCAGCAGCAAAATGCTCAGGAGAGCATTGTCTGTTGCCTTTTGAGCTCCTTGTCCCATCACCTCTAAAAGCTTTAATTGTCTCAGTCCTCCAGTCTAACCCTCCTGGAGCCAACAGGGATTTTCAGGGGAAGGTTCAGCTGAGCTAATTAACTTTCCACAGGAGTGAAGTCTGTGGGGTTGTTGCACTGAGCCAGTCAGTGGTGCCATTGCTGAGTGCCTTCACACCATGGGCATGGGGAGACACAAAAGGTGTGGTTCTGAATCTGCAGGACCAGCCAGGAATTCGCATGTCTTGTGCCTGGTTTGCACACCTCTGCCTCCCTCTTCGTGGTCAGCTTTGCTGTCAGCTGTCTCCTGAGTGCCTTCATTGGGGAACCCCCGGGTCCTGTTTCTTCAACCACCCTGGAGCCAGGTATCTGTCCTGAGACCCCAAAATTAGTCATCCCAAAGCAGTCAGCCTGACTCAAGGCTGCAGTAACAAGATAGATTTTGTTTCTGGTTTTTGTCTGGTGATTTGTTTTTAATCAGATTAGGTATCTGCTCATTCCCTCATTGTGGTAGTTGTAGTGAAAACCACAGCTTGATCCTGTTGAAAAACTTCAGTGGTGACATCTTGTGGAGGTGGGCTTGGGACAAGAAGGTGCGTTCACAATACCCAAGAATGCAGGCAACAGGGAAATGTCTCTTGCAGAGATCAGCAGGAATTCTCCTGCCAAGGGCTTCCCCAACACCTGCAGCTTCTCCTGCACTGCTGAGGGAGAGGGAGGCCAAAGAAAAGTCTGAAAAGGGCAGTGTCAGGGGAGACAAAATTTGAGTGCAGCATGATAGAAGAGCAGTAGACAGCCTGTGTTGTCAGGCCACATGAGCAGGTCCTGGGCAGTGGCATGGGGTCATAGCCCTGAGAAGCCCCAGGGAGAGCAGGGGCAGTTGTCTGTCCCACTCTGACTTTTTTCCCTTCTGTTTTTAAGTGACTCTGTGTGTGCTGGGCATAGGGGCCCTAAATACCACCTCAGCTGAGCCCAGGGGCCCTGCTTATTCCCACTGAGCTCTAATGGGCTTCTCTAGATTCCTAGAGATGCCTCAGGAGTGCAGCAAGCAGCAGCATTACAGCACTTCAAGAGCCTGGAGCACTGGCTGTGGGAAACAGGAATGGTTCTTGAATATTAAGCTGGGCTGGGATCGTGTATACATAAGGGAGAAACCCTAAAGGTGCTTCCAGTAATTTATTGCTGTCTCCTCTAGAGGATAAAATATGAGATGCCTTTCATTTGCTTATAATTCTTCTTAATGGGCTTAAATTGCAGCAAGGGAGATGTAAGCTAAGCACTAGGAAAAACTTCCCACGGATAAGAAGAGCAAAGCAAGATAACAGTTTGTCTGGGGATATTGGTGTTCCCTCACTGGAGCTTAAGCTGCATCTTGGGCTAGTTTCTGTCAGAAGGGATTTGGGGGTAGATGCTCCTCCTGCAGGCAGGGACTTGGATTTGACATTCTCAAGAGCTTTTCCAGCTCTGTTTTGTACAGTCACCAGCTGTTTTAGATGCTCCAAGATTCTGTGTTCTCAGTATGTGGCTCCAGGAGACAGGAGGCTGTGGATGATTGGAATATCCTAATGACTGGAGCAAGGGTGCCAGAAAGGCGGGACAGAACCTATGCAAAGGCTAAACCAAGTGAAATTTGCTTTATTTGAAAGTCCTCCAAACAGAACAAAAACACTTTCCAAACCACTGTTGGTTTTCTTTCTGTTCCAGTAAGTTTGCATTAAGTGTTTTCAAACTTAAAATATCTCCACAAAAATGTAGTGGAAAATATTTGGAATTTAAAGCAGTATCCCTCAGATTTATATCATTAACAGGCATCCTGATGGACAAAGTCAGGCAAATGTTTATGTGAATTACAACTGGGCTTTCAGATCGATACAGCCTGTTGCACAGAAGTTCTAAAAAAATGACAGTTATTAATCAATAAACATAGGAAAGCTGTTTTTGGAAACCAGCAGTCTGCTGGAATTTAGATGAAACCCAAGTAAACAATGATAATTTAAAAGTATTTTATCCCAAGATTTTAATTCACCTTCTAAAAGGTGCACTTTCTTGTTTACTATTTTTATTGTGCATCCCTGAATGGGTAGTGATATCTATATCTGTGTAATGTGCAAAGAGGAGACATAAAAACCGTGTGGGAAGTGTTGTGTCTGGCTTTGAGGCACCTTCCAAGGCTGTTTCCCAGCAGTAGCTCTAACACCCTGATTTTGGTGTTGGGCTGTTTATGGTGCCCAAAAATGGTGAATTTCCTGACCCTCCTCTCTGTCATGCAGAAATGTCAGGTTGGTGAAGGTGAATGATCCCCACAGATGTTGGAAACACTTACCCAGTTATTTGCTAAAATCATCCAGTTATAATTTCAGCAGCCTTGTCTACTCTCTGAGAAAAAAAAAAAAATCCTTCTTATCTGTAGATTCAATGTTTTTCAAGGAACATCAATATTGCCTCAAGTCATTGGCTTAGATACCCAAAAAGACAGCTCAGAAGAGGGAAGCACAGGAGGACACTATGGCTTGTGTTCTTGTACTAATTCCACAGGATTAAGAGAAAAACTTTGGGTAAGACAAGTTGGTAGAAACACAGAATTTATTGCCAGAGCAAAGCAAGGTTTATATAAACTACTTCCTGTTTTATGACAGACTCACATGATGGGTCTGAACCCATTATTTTAGTTGCAAATTGCATTGCTGCTAACACACACCTGAATCCAAACCATGAGGCTTGTCAGTGGGGGCAGATGTGTGTGTTCTGCATGGTCTGGAGGAGAGAGGATAAATGAGGTCTCCAAGGGTTCTCTTTCTTCCACCTAGAGAAACTTTGCAGGTTATATTATGTGAGCAACATCTTCTTCTTGTGATGTGGTATATGCCTAAATTGTGAATTGTGTGCCCACTGTCCTCTGTTTTAGAGGGTTGCAAGGAACAGTTAAACTCTGGTAGGTCCTGCCACAACCCAGGGGGTCCAGCACTGCTGGCACAAAGCCATGGGTGGTCAGGGAGCTGGTGTGATGTGCACATGCTGAGGTGGGAGCGGCAGAACAGACCAGAGAAGACAGCCCAGCTGCCCCAGTCCTGAGCACAGGCAGTGGGGGAGAAACCCCTCCGAGAAAAACCCTGGTGTGCTTTTCAGAGAGGGCACTGTCCGAAGGGCACTTACAAGGAGGAGCAGACAGTGCCTGCTGTGCCGTGGGAGGAGGAGTTCACATGTTCCATAGAAGCAAACAGGAGGTGAAAAAGCATTAGGTATCATCATCATGGCCACAGATTTTTGATGAACTGCTTGTCTTAAAAGTAAGGACCTGCTGGTAGAAAGCAATTTTGGTGGTGAGTGTCACCCCCTTCCACCCCTCCATTTCCTGAAGAACAGCTCCCTGTGGTTATTCCTTGGAAATATTTCCCTTCTGCAGCCTGTAACCAGTACCCAGATCTTGAAACACACACAAAAATCAAGATCCTCTTCCCAGATGGAAAAGTCCCTGATTTTCACCATGATGCTTTTAGTTCATCAGAGTGACAAAGCCTGGTTTGTGGCTTTTAAAGATTTCCATATTTTTGCTTCATAACCCTCCAGCTGGATGGATTATTGCAGCTGCACTGCTCCCCAGCTCCTGCTTATCCCTGTTCACCCAGATGTCACAAATTCAGTGTATTGGCTGTTCTCCTTTCACTCCCTCCAAGTCTTCCAGCTGGGAACACGTGCCATCAGCTCTCATGGATGAGAGTATATGCAGGAGCTCTTGTTGCCTCAAGGATATACAAGAAAAATGTTGTGCCTTGCTCCCCCACGGGCTTCATCTTAGGTTGTTTCTGACAGGACAGGCGGTGTTTCTACTCTCTTCATTCTTCCTCTTTGGATGTTTCCTGTGGTACATTCTTGACTGGTTCAAGGCATTTGAAAATACTTTTAATTTGCTACCTAACCACAGAAGGGTGATTATTTCAGCCTTCACAGCAAAGAAAAAACAACCATCACATATCCTGAAGGGTGTCAAACTATCTCTGTGACCACACATATTAATAAAGTAATGCTTATTTAAGCATGAAATGCAGCATCAAGCTGTAAGGGCTAATCAGTTTAGTGCAGAACTGCACAGCTTTAGCAGGAGACATGGAGGCTGTACATGAGAGAAGGCATGATTTTGACAAGGGCTGGGAGCTCTAATTTTATGACAGGATAGTACCTGCATGGTGTAGTGTCAGTGCCTAGGCACCACAGAAAATGAAAATCAAACTTATTCACACAGAAATATGTCAAAATCTGACACCTTAATTTGAAGACAAAACTGCAATCCAGAAAAAGGTAGATACAAAACCATGGCAATAGAAAGGAACTAACAGTACATACAGTTCAGAAATGCATATTTAGTCACTTAATCTCTGTAGAGAAAGGAGACAGCAAAAAAATGGAGTTATTACTCAGCTAAGAGAAATAGGGAAAAATTGTACTTACCAATTTATGGAAAATAAAATTACACGTGGACAGTCCTGTCCAGCTCTGAAGCAGATGATAAACTTTGAAGTCCTGGTATTGTTAATACCACCGTTGGTTTAAAATAAAAGAGAATCCCTCATAAGTTACAAAGATAAAACTGGCAGTTTCATTTGTTGCAATTAATAAGATATTTGCTAATGATGTTGCTGGCCACTGATAAGCAGTTTTGAAAGTCAGAAGACAAAAAGAGAAATCCAAAAGATCAGATATAAAATTGACCTGGAATTTTCAAAGACAGATGAGAAAGACATGTATCTGTAATTTGGTGCCCTAAACTGCATAACCCCCCAAATTATTTTGATCAAACTGATTATTGTGGTGTAAATACAAAAAGCACAGATATATACCATTAGCAGTTCAGAAGAGTACCAATAAGGTGCATTCAAAAATGTCACCAGAAAATACAATCCATATTGGCACATATTGCCCTGCGGCAAAGCTACGAATGCTCAACCACTGCACTCAGCATGGGCAGATTTGCTCTGAATCTATTCTGCTGCTCATGCTCTGTTCTGCATCTCCATGTCACTATGCCTTTCTACACTTTTAAAAGATCATATAATGACTCATCACACTGATTTTGTACATTTTTTACCGAAACATTAACTTTGCTGTGGTTTTTTGTAATCCTGGTGACTTTGTTTTTCCTCAGCTAGTGATTTTTAAATGTCTCCAGCTTTGAGGGAATGGCAGCTCTGCCATTTTACTGCACAACAACTCAGGCACCAAGCTACTTGCCACATGCAAAGTGATGGCAAACTCTTTCTCCAAACTTCACCTCTAGCTTCCGAACTTTTCAGGCAGTTCTAAAATGCCTTTCCTTTTATTAGGAAGGCTGTAATTACTATCTGAGGGCAACCTTTGTTATGACATGAAAAGAAGCACTGCAACTACTGTGCTCAGCATTAGATGTTCAGCTGAGTGATAAAACACTATAATCAAGCCCCACATGTCAATATCTCCTTCAACCAAACTTTGCATGCATAAGTGCTAAAATTTCAAATGGTAGCATTTATTAGGGCACAGCATAGGTTTGTAAAATGAATGTCTTATTTTGCACATGTATAGAAAAAGCTGAATAGCCACTGCTGTGTGCTGCGTTCCTCCCAGACTGGCACGCGCTCCCAGGAAAACCCATAGTGGTGGTAATGGCACTCCGGAGACTGAATGTTTCTCTGCGTGCAGTGGGCAAGTGCACAGATTTAAGCAATATTTTTGCTTTTAAGTAAAAGTCAAAAAATCACAGGCTAATATTCCACAGAGTTGTAGCATTTCCCTGCTCTTGCTGTTTGTGTAGACTCTGAGCATTTTTTTGTACTTTCTAGTGAAATTCTTCAATCTGCCCCAGTAGTTTTTGTTACATTCCTCTATATTCCCTGGCTACATTTCACAATGCCAGCAGTAAATGTTTCTTTCGTGCATTTAGAGGGATCGTTCCCATCAGCGCTGCTTTGAGCGAAGCTGTGTTGTGGGAATTTTTCAGCAGGGTGGATGGATGAGCCAGGAGTGTGTTGAGGGGCAGAGGGCAGGACAGTGTGGTGCTGCTGGCAGGTCACAGCTGCTCAGCTTTACCACTGTCGGAGAGCAGTGGTGGTGGGAGCTCTGAAATGTGGAGAAGAAATGCAGCCAGGAGTGTTCCCCTCTGGGCTAGGAGGGGTGGTCAACAATTTTATCCCTGTCTCTGTGAAGTTCTTTGATGGAAGCTCCCTCATCAGCTCCCTCCTTTTCCCAACAGATTGACAATGGCAGGACAGAAGACTGCTATGGAGAGCCACACTCTGGTGGTCCCACAGGCTGAGATCAGGAGGGGTTTGATTATTGTTGTACTGTTTTATCCCAACAAGTGATCTACTGAAAGCCAAGGTGTTCTCCTCATTTGTTAATTCCTGGAGAATGTCTTGACTGTTTGCTCATGTTAGTTGTTGCATGTATTCTAGAACAGAGCTGAATCTTTGTTGTAGCTTGTGCAATTGAAACATATCTTCAGAGATAGCAAAACAGCTCATAGTAATAAAAATAATATGGTAGCTATGGGAAGCTGCACTGTTGCTATTTGCCTCATTAAAAATTAGTTCAGGCTCATAGAACCACAGTTCCACATACTTCATTCAGATTTTCAGATGAACTGAGATATTTTTGTATCCTAAAGATCAGCTTATTGTCTTTTTTGCTGAATATTTTGTTATGATTTGAAATACAAAATTCTTGTATTTATTTGTTTAAAGAATGCACAAATTAGATTGATTCACATCTAAGTTTAAAAATGTTGGTTGTGATGACATAGATCATTTTGATAGTCATAGTTTGCTTGCAGAAGCCTTTCATCGCTGCTAACAGGTTTTTCCTCTTGGTCATGTTACAGTGTGTCCCAGTTTGTGTAACATGTATGAATGATGCATCCAAAACCTGGCAGTCACTGCTCAGCTCTGTATTAGCAGTGGGTTAATACTTATTTGAGACCTATTTTATAACAGAGAATAAGAAAATGAAACAAGTCAAGGCATTTTTTTTAACTTTTAAAAAAAATTTCTTGCTTTATTTCTTAGAACATGTTCATGTCTTTTAATAAACCTATGGCTGACTCTTTCTTTGCTGTCAATCAACATTGTTTTAATTCAGAATGTGATAGTAAATACAATTCCAGATCTTAATATTTCATATTAATTACAAACATAACACATTTACTCTGTGTGCTCAATTTTATTACCCTTTTTTGTATTCCCACCTCAATATTAGGAATCTATCATTATCTGTTCCATCATTATACTGGAGATAGGAAAGCATTTTATACTCACAGGTAATTTGCTCTCCAAATCTATATGTGAACATAATGTGTACATGTGAATGTAAATATGTGTCTAAAATTTAGGTAGCTCAAGTCAATTCATAGGCTTGCCCCTCTATCAATAACTTACTTTCATTTATTCCAGCTTCAAAAGTCCCACAGTTGCAATTTCCTGAATATATTTGGGTTATTTTTTACCTCCTTTAGGGTATTAATACAATTTCACGACTGGTTTAGTGCAGTCACTTGCCAAGCAACGTAAAAACTTACTGACAGCATGTGACAGCCAGCTTCACTGATTCATATGTATGATAATCTGTCCTCAATTTATTTAGATAAATTGTTTCTTTTTAATACTGTTATAGCTTAAATATGGCTCCTGAAAGTGGGCAGAAGATGGAGACATTGCATCTTCAGCATGTCTGGCAATGGCAAAGCCATCACAGATTCTGACTTCAGGCATAGCATGGAGCAGGGGCAAAACATCAGATCTATGGCCCCTGAACTACTGTCATTCCCTTTGATGCATGGAATCATACATAATTCCTCCTTGTTAGAGAGGGCCAAGGGAAGTAATATAGTGCACAGCAAATAAATCTGGGTCTTGCTGGTTCATGTTTTAGGGTGAGGAGTCAAAGCAT